>JANHFL010007163.1:19956-31719 GCA_032468155.1 Oxyrhabdium leporinum | reverse complement strand
TCCTTCCTTCCTTCCTTCCTTCCTTCCTTCCTCCCTCCCTCCCTCCCTCTCTCTCTTTCTCTCCCACCCTCTTTCTTTCTTCCTTATTTTCTCCCTCCCTGGATATAGAGCAGATTCACATCCAACTGGACTAGTTCTCTTTCAGTGCTGGAGAAACTGCTTACATGATGGGAGAATGATTTCTCTGCTATTTTCTTCTGTGCCTCTTTGCTACTTAGATAAAGAGTATTGTGGGATTCTCACAAAAGATATCTTGCCTTCACTGCCTGGAAAAGTCTGGGACATTACATTTAGAAGACATTTCTTATGTTATTCTGATTCTACAAATAGTTTTATAGATGTGGAAGTTTCTCTTGAATAATTGAAAATTCAAGTCCCAAAAAGGCTTAGAACAGATTATTCAATTCCACAGAGTAGCATTTCAAGCATTAGTAAATAAAACTGAAACAAGATGCACTGTATGTGGCAATCAAACTTGCATTGATTTTGTTTCATATTCTCTTTCATTAATGTCTAATTGGTTCGAGGATCATTTCTTATCATAGACAGAATGAAACTTATCAATGTTCTTCCTAACTCTAGCTTTTAATTTTAAATCACAAGTTCCAAAGTGATGACCCAAGCAGGTACTTTCATTAATGAGAATCTTGTATGAGTAAAATTGAAATTGCACTAGTGTTTTCCAGCCAAGAGTGATGAACTAATTAACTTCCTACATGCTGAACTCTAGTTTCTAGATTATCTGAACAGAAATATGAAGTTCTGAAGGAAAAAAATGAATTAAATTTAATGTCATTCCACAATTTATTTTCCCCAAACTTGGCTTAAACAGTTAAAGTAATCATGACAGAGTCATTAAAGTATTTCTATTTTTCATTAAGATTTGGTCCAAACTTATATGTTCTTAGTGTGGGTGTGTAGAAAGGAATACAAAAATAGACAGAATATTTAAAACTCATATAAAATTTTCAGTTAAAATTATAGCACCAACTCCTTTCCTGGAGTCAAGAATAATTTCCCAGGACAGGAGTACCAGATATGACTATATAATTTCCACCTTGCACTATGGATGAGGGACACAAACCAAGGTATTTGTTAAGCCATGAAAAAGGTCAACAAAGAAGCAATACTATCAGATGCCTTAATTACACAGCATGATTAAAGAAGCAAGAATCATATGGACTTTCTTTAATGAATTTGAATGCCAAGAATTGGGGTAGAACATAAAATCTTGAGAACTCTAATAGGAATCCTCCAGCCTTCCTTTATTGGTAATTTTCTTAAGGTGGGGTATATTTGAAGTTTTGGAACCTCTTTCTCCTAAAATATTTGTTTTGATGGACTAATATAAAACCTGTATTTGGATTCCCCCCTCTGATGGTTATTTGTTTCATCTCAGCCTAAGCAAAATGCACATTCATGTTCATACGGTAATCAGCCATTTGAAATGGTTTCAATCTGCAGCAGGATTCCCTCTGTATCACTTTTTTGTGTGTGCCACATCAGTCTTGATTCCTGGCAAACACCTGAACTAGTTTCTCCAGTTTTCCTGGCAAAATTTCAGATGGTTATCCTTGGGCTGAGAGAGAACAGGTGACCCAAGTTTATCTAGCAGTTTTGTGTATCTGCTTTCTATCCTGGTGTCTTAATACCAATCTGGTTCTCCTCTGTACCATTACTGCACTTGTAAAGGACTGCCACAAACAACTTATTTTCCAAAGCACCAGAAGGCAAAACAAGAAGAACTAAGAAGACATTTCCTGACAGTGAGAACAATCAACCAGTGGAAGTATTTAAGTTGTGGGTGTGCCTCACTGGTGCTTTTAAGAAGAGACTGGACAGCCATTTTGTCTGAAATGGTATAGGATATCTTGCTTGGGCAGGAAATTGGATTAGATGACCTCCAAGGTCCCTTCCAACTCTAATGATGTTCTATGTTCTGTGTTCATTTCCTCTACATTCCCATGCTCATCATCGTTCTCCCTGCTCTAATGGATGGGATGTAGCTTCACAATTACATCTTAAACCCTGGATAGTTTAGGACCTTTACAATAGTGTACTTAAAGTTAGTCTTTCCTTGCACCATCATGAATCCCCATATGTGAAGTTGAAAGTCAGCCGAGGGAATCTTTTCAACCTCTAATGAACAGCTAGCTAGAACAACCATTGTTATTATGAGATTGAGAATATGGAACTGCTTCAAGAGGCACATTTTAATGCTTCTTTGCTGGAGTTCGATGGCCGACAGCTGTCTCATTTTCTTCACTGCTTTAATGTAACTGCTGTAGGAATAAGTCTATTTGCATAATTTTTATTTGTAAATGAATCTGATTACGTTTTACAGTATTAATGTTACTTTTTAAAATTTAAGGAAGTGATTTGAATATCTTATCCAGTTATACATCTCCAGTATGTTACTTTTTAAAATTTAAGGAAGTGATTTGAATATCTTATCCAGTTATACATCTCCAGTATGGGTTGGGCAGGTGACACTATTGCACTCCCTCCAGCTGAACGGAAGAGCAATTTGGAGGTCCTCCTAGAATTATTGCTTTGGATTGAGAAGGAAATAACAACTATGGCCAGGAGAACATTATATAGATTCATCTTGTGCACAAATTACTCCCTTTCCTGGACTGGGAGTGCATTGTTCAGAGTCACTCGTGCATTGGTCACATCCTACTTGGACTACTGCAATGCACTCTACATGGGACTATCATTGAAGGCCATCTGCAAGTTTACTAGTCCACAGTGTTGGGCACCCATACGTTTACACACCTGTTGCACGAGTTTCACTGGCTTCAAGTTTCTTTCCAGGTGCAATTCAAGATATTGGTTATTCTATTTACAGGTCTACATGGCATAGTACCAGTTTATTTGCAGGACTATCTCTCCCTGAGAGTATCTGCCCAGCTCACTAAGGTGAATAAAGTAGGCACACTCCTTAGTGTGTTATTCCAGGGTGAATAAGGTAGGCACATTGCCATCTAGTGTGACCTATGAAGGATGTCTTTACTATGGCTGCTTCTACCTTGTGAAACACCTTTCCTCTGGCCATCTGGCAGGCCCTCCATCCTTCAGTTTCCTTGAAGGCCATAAAGAGATGACTTTTCACATAGGAGCTTGGATAGAAGTGATGTGAGTCTATGGACAGTTGTTCAGCATCCTATTAAGATGACTGAGGCATTGGGTTTCTAATTTTAATTTAATGGTGTTATGGCTTTGTAGTTTTACTGTTGTTGTGAACTGCCCAGAATTGTCCCTTAAGATAGGTGGCCATACAAATAACAAAAAAAATAAATCCTTCCCAATGACAGTTCCACACGTTTAGCTATTAGACTTCATTAGCAATGCCTTAATATAAAAACAAAGAGGAATGAAAAGAATGCAATCGCATTAGTTCTATTGTTAATTGCTTGTGAACAACAAGCAAATAATGACATGCTTTATTGGAACAGAATAAAGAATTGATTCAAAGCTTTTTTTTTTGTTATGGTTTGTTAGTAAGAAGATTTTGTTCTTACCCAGGTCTCTGCAGTCCTAAACATTCTCAGTGAAAGCCAGATTTCCCCCCCATGTTTGGCCTCTTTTAGCCATAGACCACAGGAAAGAGAAGGCAAATATAGTTGTGTAGATTAATACCTTCCTGGTCAACCAGTATGCAGCTAGAGAGATGGGCAGAAAGCTTAGTGTAGCTTTCAAGAGTTCTCGTTCAGAAAGCAACAAGGAAAGAAAAAGACAAAGTACAAACCAGATCAGTATTCAATAAGTCAATCTAAAGTTCCGACCCTAGTTCAAGACACCTAGCCATGGGAGCAATTAATTACAGAAGTTATTTCTAGTATTCTAATTCCAAGATATAGAGTTGTGTATAAAACTCTTTGAGCTTTTATCCCAAAACAACTGCCATACATATAGATTAACCTAAAATTCTGGACTAGTGAGTATTTCCTTTAATTCTCTTTTACAGTGCTGTTATTCAATAAGAATGGAGATAGTTTTCAGTGAAAGGCTGAGGCCACAGACCTTATGTTTGTAGGGTATAATTCTTGTTAGCTTGCTGTTCTGGGCTCTGGAACAATGATTCCATCTGTTTCCAAAGCTGCTCTTGACAGGAATGCCTATGAAACAGTCAACTTTCCCTTTTCACAGCACTGCAGCAAATGGGAACATTGCCTTTGGCCTATAATTACTCTATTTTACTCTATTTTATAAGTTTATATAATTACTCTATTTTACTCTATTTTATATGTTTTCCTCATATAATTTCACTCTTCCCAAGAAGGGAAGAGACAGGCAAAAACATGGCATGGAAGAATGCATTAAGTATCTCAAGGTCCAGTTCTTTATTAGAATCAGAAGGTTTTTCTAGCCACTGTAATAATTACAGCCCTGAACTGGGGTCATGGACAAATACCTTCTGTTAATGACTCAAGGCCAAAGAGGGTCATATAAATAAGTACATGGGAGGATATCTTCTGCACATGTGAGTGTTATAAAATATTAGCTCCATTCTCAACTACTGAAATTAGAAATCTGTAAATCAGTTGGAGGGGAGGATTAAGTTTTTGATAAGTTTTGCTATGATATGTTGTAAAGTTAATGAATACCCATTAAAAATAAGCAATATCGGAATAATTTCCCTGGTTTAATGTTAAGGAATTAATGTGTGGCATGGGCATGCTTATTAAAATCTTGATTCCTGGAAAATAAATATATAGCAATCTTTTTTAGACAGCACTGTTGTCTGTTTCATCCATTGCCAGTTAGGTGGTGTGAGGCAAGTGATGAGTAAAAATCTGAGATCACTAGATTTGAATCCTAAAATAACCTGACAGATCATTAGAGGATGGCAGTTATGTAATATTAACCTGATACATAAAAGAGCAATATGGTGATATTCATTTTTGAACATAACATAGCATGACAATATTTGACACATTAATGTACAGTACTATCAACTTATTCCAAGATTTCTGACCCTTTATAACACATGAGTTGAAATTTTCCTAAAGCGGTTCAGAAAAACGAATGAAGCTTTAGCTTTTTGCAGAAGTTATTCCAGTTAGTTTTGGAAAGAAAAGACTGATTCATGTGCCCCAAGCCCCAACATAAAAGTAGCTGATTATTCCTAGTAGCAGCAATAGAAGAGAAGAAGAACAGCCTTAGTGTAATGGGGAATCTGTAGTGATCCAATTTGGAACATGAGTAACAAACAAATTTTGTATGATATCAGCATAAAGAAAATCATAGCTTGATAAAACCACCACTTCCTGTTTTGGGAAAATGCTATAGTTTTAAGGAATCGATTTAGTAAAATTAGAGTGCCTTCTTTGTTTACATGGAACTCTAAAAAAAGTAAAACTGTGTCAATGAAAAACAAAGAGGTCTTTTGCCCCAATTGCAGGCAATCCAAAGCATTCTTTTCGCATTATTTTGAGACAAAGCCAGCACATGCATTCAATGCTGTAAAATATTTTCTTTCATTTCCAAGGGGCAATGGATGCAAGGGTAGTCATGGGATATAGTATAAGAGCACTGAGCAATCAATGACTTTGAGCTCATTTGAACTATGGTTAAACAAAAGTTCTGATTATCCTCTAGAGCAGAGGTCTCTAAACCTGGAGGATGGCTGGCTGAGGACTTCTATGAGACAAAATCCATAAGTCTTAATGGTACCAAATTTGGAGACTCCTGTTCTAGAATGAATATAAATTGTCCTTTAGACTCCCAACTTCTTGAATAGATTTGGTATTATAGTTTGATTTAGCATCAGAAAGCCTTCCTTTCATGAGCAGAGGCCCTCAAAGAAGAGAGACTCTATGGTACTCTAGTGTGTCACAGATTAGTCTCTATTTTCCACCAAAGTGCTAAATTGACATCTTCATGTTTCTCAGAGAAGTGATTTGACTGAGATGGTAGCCTTTGTCACAAAGAAAACTGCATTCATTTTTCAAGATCTACAGAAGAGCAATCCTTATTAGTTTAACTGTAGCAAATAGAGTAGCATATCTTGGAGTTCCAGAGAAGAGCTTTTCTTGAATTTATTTGAGGGATTTTCTCTTCCTAGTTATGTCTACACATCTCATTATAGATCTGGCAGGAGAGGCAGGGACTGGGTGCTATCTATTTGGGTAGTGTGCAGTAGGGTACCCCAAGACTCTGTCTTAGGCCCAGTACTCACCAATACCTTCATCAATGATTTAGAGGAGGGGATAGATGGGGAACTCATTAAATTTGTACATGATACAAAGCTGGCAAGAATAGCCAACAGTCCAGAAGACAGGCTCAAGGAGAAGGATCTTGACAGACTTGAGCACTAGGTCCTATCTAAGAAAATGAAATTCAATAGTGACAAAATGAAGGTTCTACATTTAAACAAGAAAAACCAAATGCAGAGGTATAGAATATGTGATTTCCAGCTCAATAATAGTAACTGTGAGAAGGATCATGGAGTTCTAATGAACAATCACTTAAATATGACCCAGGAGTGTGTTTCAGCTGCCCCCTGCCCCCCCCAAAAAAAAGCCAATGCAGTCCTAGACTGCATTAACAAAGGAATAATGGGAAGTGTTAATGCCACTTTATGATAACTCATTACGACCATACTTGGAATATTGCATCCAGTTTTGGTCACCACAATATAAAAAAGATGTTGAGATTCTAGAAAGAGTGAAGAAAAGAGGAACAAAGATGTTTAGGGGACTGGAGGCTAAAACATTATCCAAAGCACCAGATGGCAGGAGAAGCAATGGATAGAAACTAATCAAGGAGAGAATATATATATATATATGGCAAAACATGTCTAAAGACTTACAACCAAGCTAGTGTGTGTGTGTGTAAATATATATGAAATAACTTTACAGTAAGACAGGCTTTGTACTGAAATAATCAACACTTATGAATGAGGAGCTGAATGGATAGGAGGGAGACACTCCTTCAGATTGTGAAATGGGACAAAATCTTGGATAAACAGGAGCTAGTAAACACTCTGAAAAGGAAGTATGGATAAAAATTTCAAAGGTATCACCAGCATGATCGCATGAACATAGTAGCATTTTTCTCTTTTTAAGTCTTTATTGAGTATCCGTGAGACCCTCCTAGGAGGCCATAAAAATACCAATCATGTTTCCACTGATTCATCTGAAATTTTAATCTGTCTTTCCCAAAATACCTCAGAAAAAGTAAGATGTCATTTGAGCATCACAAAAGAGATATTGGATTATTGGTATTGGTATGCAGCTGCTGAGTGATGTGACTATGGAGTAACAACAACGGTTTGAAAATTCAATTATCTGGATTCCTGCTGTCTCTCTTCTTGCTATGCTTTTCTATAAAAATCACTGGAAATGGATATCTCCATTCTTAAATAGACCAGCATGTTGCTGAAGCTCAGATTTCTCTCTTGTGAGGATTTCAGCAAGGACCCTCATGCATATCTTTCGACAATGTTCCTTTTCTAGTCTACAGAGGGAGAAGGAAAGTTTTTGGAGAAAGCATGTCAGTATAAGGAAACTATTTCTTGCAAGCTGAATAATTGCCTGAGAGATTGGGGGGACCAATAAGAGCAGCTCTCTGTTCTTGTGGCAGCCAGATCCCCCTTCTTCTGATGTCTGCTTTTATTGGTGCTCTTTCTGGAGCTCTCCTTTGTAATACTATTGTAAATGTTATTTATTTGTCTAACTAAAAATATCTGAATTTTGATTGATAGCGATAGATCAAGCACAAAATATGACCAATAAGTATAATAGGACACAAACAATTAAGTACAATAAAGTTATTTAAATTCACAGAGACCCCAACATTTGAAGACAGAGTCGCATTCTCTCTTTGGACTAAATGTAATAAATCAGCTTAGCCTCTGGCAGGACAATGTCTTTCCATAATAAGACAAGAAGGCCTTTCTCACTTGTCTGCTCAATGCATTCTTCTTGGTGTATAGCACAAGATCGAATCGCTTGTCAGATCTTGATACTTAGGAAGCCCTATGCAAGGAGGTCACTCCATTGAATTCCAAGATCTCAAACCATTTAAAGGCTGATACATCATGAACACATTGATCCATGCTGCTAGTCAATGGAAGTGGAAGAATGATTATTTTGCTGATGGAGATATCACTAATGGCCAGACGATATTTATCTTGGTAATCTGGCAAAGCCGCATTTTAGGAAGAACATGACTGTGGAAGGAAGACCTATCATCCCAGCAACATGTCCACGATCAGGACTTCTGAACCAAAACAGACTAAATGTGAACCATCCTAAAAGGATTCATAAAAGGCTTGAAGGTTTGTAGGAACACAGAAGTGAGAAATGTGTCTGCTGAAACTGAGGCATTTGTAGCTAAAGTCTTGATGTTAAACGGTTGTGGGAGGGAAAGAAGAAAAGAGGAAGTTTCTGAATTCTCCTCACAAGAAATAATTTATCAGGGTTTTCAATCACACTATTTCAGGGAGGAAAGTTTAAGCAATGTGTTAGAGGATTGTTGCCAAGTAGTGGCAACATCTGTCTTGCTATTTCTCAAAAGTGTTTTTCTCCTACAAAAGAGGCTTCAGTTTTTTGTGCTGTGTTTTTGGAAAGCTTAAGAATGTATTTCAAATGTATTTTGACTGGATTTTCAAGTTTAATTTATTGCTGGAGGGTGCTTGTGCTAACACTGAACCTTGTCTGGCTGCCCATATTTCTCTGTATAAAAAAGCCCAAGAGGAAAATCTCCCTTGTGATATCTTCCATTGGGAAATTAATTGATGTATGGGATGTGGACCAGCTGAAAAGGTGCCAGAGATTTCTTTGCTACACAGCACTAGTATTTAAGTTCTTTGCCATTAAGAATATCTCCTTAAAACAGAGAAATTGTATGTATTTTGATGGGATCTGAGAGAATCCAGTATTGCATGTTTAGTTGAAAAATGTTTGATTCAAGGCCTTTGCCATTGTTATCTAATGCTCATCTACTTTTGTCATCCACTCCTTGTCACATCACAGATGATGATGGCAACAACAGTACAGAAAGCAGGCATTAAAAAAAAATTGTTCATGATAATTCTCTGGTTTGGATGCTTATCTTTCAGCTGTTTTTCATTCTTCTTGCTAAGGGCTTTACTGTGATATATAACATATTCCTCATAATGATTTTCCTCTATCCCCAAACAAGCTCATTCAAAAATCTATACCTTTTCATGTAGAACATGAAGGAGAAACCATCCCACTTACCTTTCTGGAAACCTATAGATTTCTTGATTTAGGACAATCGACATCAAACACTCGGCAGTGACATTCTTTTAATGCAACCCCTCCCCTGAAATTAGTGATATACAGCATCCCCAGGACAGAGAATTAGCAACAGTAATGCATTGGTCTGCTGTCTCCCTCCCAACTTCTTCTAGAAATGAATACACTAATGTGTGTTCTCTGAACTGTGTTCTCTAACGTTCTTCCACATCATCCTTAGGACCTATAGGAAGTTTCATGTTTGAAAAAGACATGCACTTCATCTGCAAACACAAAAGTGACTCTGCAGTCCTGGTCTGGAAATCAGGAGTCAACGGGGGCCACTGGAAGTACATTGTTGTAATAACCGTTATTTTATAAGATTACTCAGGGTTTTCTATCTGGTTTTGACAGCATTTATCTTCAAAGCCAGTGGACGCTTCATAGCAAGGGCTCACCTTAGAACCTAGAGATATTCCAATAGTGGGCAAGACACCTATGTGCACTTTTGCGTAGAGAATTCCTCTGGTGGCAGCTGTCTGATAGAATTACCTCTGCTCTGTGATATATCTGATCCCATAGATTTCAGACCTCTTTCAAGTCATATTTTTACGTTGGCTTTCCCAGACATTATGGTCTGTCAATATTTTCCCTTGTTTGTTTTCCCACCTCCCCCCCACTCCCAATGGATTGTTCTTGTTCGTTTTTAGTCTGTTGTTATTCTTCTCTTATCCTTTAAATAATTCACTGTAACTAAAAGTGCATACTGGATACACAAGCAAAACCCTCTTGGAGAGGCTGGTTGGCAACCCTACCTGTGTCAGTCTTTTTCAGAATTTTTCTTCCTGTGCTGATCCATATGGATGGTCTGCTTGTTCTTAAAGAGTAGAAAATTAAGATTCCCTTTTGCCACTCAAACTTAGCTGGGCTTTAAGTGGCACCCAGATGGAATCCAAGACAAAGGAGCGCTAAATGCTTTGGCTCTGACAAAAAATAGCTCTGTCGTTGTTTACACTCATGAGTTATCCTTATCTAAATATGGGATTGCTTATTTGAAATAAAAGAAGCATCTCTTCTGGTTTCTCTTCCTCATTTAGCACTCTGAAGGCAAAAAAAAAGAAGAAGTCAGAACAGTAGCATCCTGTATACCTTGGATCATAGGAATGTATATTACTACAATATTCCAAACTCCTCTTCCATCTGCACTAAGCACATTATTCCAAATGAAGTTTCTTACATCTCTAGCAAAGACTGAGCAAGCGGATCTATGAGTTCAGTGATGATGCAGAACTGATTGCTCACCCGGCTTTAATCCACCTGAGAGAGCCCATTCACAGCTTTTGAAGAGGAAAAAAAAATCGAGGTTCTTTTATATACTTCCCTTAGTGACGCATAACATGTTTTGGCATATGGATGCCTTTGGATTAATTCTTGTAAAATATTCCATTTTTTAATTTGTGCCTCCTTGGATATCACTCTGCCAATCCTGTCTGGCTGTGTCAAGAGGCAAAATTTAATAGCTAACAGCTGCAGATCCAAGCTGACTCAGTAGAGAAGAAAGAACAGAAAAGAAAGAAATGAATATGAAAGAAGTTTTTGTTTCCCCATAGCACAATGCCTCAAACAGTAAATAGACTTTAGCCAGAACAATAATTACTTTCCAGCATCAATAGAGCAAAGTGAAATGATCATAAAAGGTACACAAAGAATGCAAAGAAACATTGTTGTTCTCCTCCATGTGGTCATAAGAGATGAGGCTACACCTCTTACCCAGAATGGGACAACTCACCACAGTGAACTTGCCACGGCCAACTTGCCGCAGCCAATTCACCATAGCAAACTCATCATGGGACAACTCGCTGCAGGACAATTTAACAATATAATTTAATTATTTAAAATAAATAAAAAAATAGTTTAATTTTTGCCATTCACATTTCGTTCTGTCTTTCCTTTTGCATCCTTTCTTTAACGATTCTATTCCACCATTTCTTTCATATTAATGTAACTCTCGTCCTGCAGTGAGTTTTTCCATGGTGAATTGGCCTGTGGTGAGTTGGCCGTGACAAATTGTCATACGTAGACCCCCATCTTACCTGCTTTTTTGCTTTCATTTCTGTCCTAACCCCAGATCAGCTTTGTTTTCAAATACTTAAAGAGATTTGAGGAGAGACTGGAATATATGTATCCCAAGATATTGTCAAAAGAATAATTTGGGGTTCCAACTTGAGCTCGGGCTGCGCAAGAATAAATAAAAATGTGAGCCAGGCAGCTGTTAGGAAAGAAGAAATAGTTATTCGTAAAAGCAAAACAGTTTGCCTTTAGGGTCGGGCTGCAGAGAAATGGGGTACAGCAGCAGATTTTTTATAGGGGAAGCTTGTTCAGGATGAAGTGTCTACATGCTGATTCTAGAGTGACACATTATTATTTTATTATTATTAGTTTAATTTATATACCGCCCCATTCCGAAGACTCGGGGAGGTTCACAGCAACTATTTAAAAACAGTACAAAATAAATTACTTTAAAAGCTTTAAAAACCCCTCAGTCAGGAAAGGC
>JANHFL010007161.1:38562-50801 GCA_032468155.1 Oxyrhabdium leporinum | reverse complement strand
CGGAGGGGAAGATGGGATGGGGGTCGGGGTTAAAACTGAAAATCTTTTATGTATAAAACTTTTTCAATAAAAAAAAAAAAAAAGACAAGGACAATGCACAGATTGAGCTCCACAGGCTACTTTTGAAAAAACACTGAATTGAAACAGCTGCCCTGCTTTATCTAGGTGCAGTAAACAATGGATTATTTGTTTTTGAAGAGATAGCATTTCTTCTAAGTTTATTTCAGAGATAAATTTGGGGAAGGGAGAAATTGCTATTGCCCTGAGACAAGAAACATAACATTCATAGACTGTTACATCTTCTTGTTTAATTTCCAAATGTAGCATTTTAGATGTGTATAAGGCAAGTATTCTATCCCTCATTTGCTGAATGGAATAGTTAATTGGAAACAGTTAAAACTTTAACAATAACATTACATGAATAGGTAATATGTGATATCAGTTGCTCCTACTGATTGGTTCATCAATTGTAATTACTGAATGCTTCATCTTAAAATGATTGTCACAATGACAATCCTGTGTTTTCTGCTTTCCTATGATATATACTAGTTTCCCCATTTTTACCTTGTCTGCCTTTTCCATCTCCCAGTTCCTTTAGCTTTTTTTTCTATTTTCCTTATAAACACTGCCCAGATAATTCTTTAATTGCACAGCCTTTCAGGAAATGTAATTTTAAATGTCTATATTAATGTTAAAAGCATCTAGTTTTGGAAAGGAAGTACAGATCCCATCTTGTAATTATCTCATATAAAAAGATTACACAATAACTTGATAAAATGTTATTTGAGCTTCAGGTAGTATCATACCAATGTACTAATGTAACAAAGCTAAAGTCCATACTTGACAGTAAGTTACCATTGCGTAACAGGATATTTAAAGAAAAATATTCATACCTCTAAGCTGTAAATATTTAGGCGCTAATAGATCTGAGCTCCTCAACTTTTTGGACTTGCACACATATTTAGTATTTGAAAATTAATATGAATTGTGCTTAGTTTCAAGATTTACGACTGCAAACAAAACACTCATTTTATACATAGTCAGAAGATATTCCTTGGAATCCCTAGTTTTCTGTACCGCTTGTCAAAAATGTATAACAATTTCCTAAGATCCCCTATATATATTGTTCAAAAATAATTTCCCCAAATGTATTTTTCCAAACAAGAAAATATACCTGAATTATATATCTACAAATGTAGATATATGAAAGAATAGATGGAGTAGTGCTTCCCTATTCAAAGGTGGTGTGTAACTTGGGTGCTTCTTGTTTGAGAGTTTCTGATCAATGAACAGGTGGCAGCTCTGGCCAGAAAGGTCTTCATCTGGGACATCAGTTCTTCCCCTTCCTAGATTGGGGAGGAGGGAGGGGGCCCTTCAGATAGTCATTCACCTTGGTCACCTCATGATTAGGCTATTACATTCTATATGGTACCACTCTTGGAAGATAGCAACAAAACTCTGCCTCTGTAACATCTCATTGGCTGTACTAGTTGCTGGTTTGTTTCTGGATTGTGATTCAAGGTGCTGATTGTTATCCATAGGATATGGTTACTCGAGGGCACTGGTCCATGGCATGCCAGAAATTGGGCCACACAAACAAGCAACACTCTGTCTGTGGGATGCAGGCAGCACAAGAAACCATGCCCTCTCCAGTCCACAGAAAAACCTCTCTTCACAGAACTGGTCCCTGGTGCCCAAATGTTTGGGAGGCGCTGGTCTAGGAAGACCCTCTTAGGATCCGAATAATTGACTGCTGCTATGAAATGAGCATTTCAGATTTAAGACTTATAATGCATTTTTAATTGTAAATTTTATCAAAATAAAATTAAATGACATTCCAAGAATAAACATTAAAAAACAGCAATAAATAAGGAAAGATAACAGTACAATCAGAATACTTTTAAATGCCACTTTAGAAGATTGTCTTTAAAAAGAACTTCCTAGTAATACACAATACATATTCTACCACAATACACAATTATTTTCTTGCCTAACTGCAGCTGTGGCTATTTTGCTGGTGTTGACAATAACAGTATATGCTGTCAAAATCCACAGAATTAATGCTTGCTTTGAGTTGTCACTTATTTTTAAATTGTTGTTTATTTAAATAGGTTTTAAAACAATTACTGAAAGTATAGAATTGCTTTATCTTTGATTTTTGGGGGGCAGGTTTGGAATGATTGTTGACAATTTAACTGTTTATGCAGACAAAATTTGCATTTAAGCATGTGCAGATTTAGTAATAAAAGATTCAGGAAAAGTTTGAAAAGTACTTGTTTCCCTTCCAGATCATATGGTTCTTTTATGGGCAATTCTCTAGAGACAGCTTAGTGGCCAAACTGCCCCCAGAATAATATGGTCAGAGGTATTTCAGGTGACCATGAAAATAAACAAGTTTATTTTTTATAGCCATTTAACTCATATGTATGCTAGGCGGCATAAAAAGCCAAATAAATTAATAAAAACAGATTAAATATGCAAACAACATCCAATAGTAATCATCAATGAATCAAAATCCCCCTTGCATTAACCCAGGCCTGGGACCAAATCCAAGGTTTAAGGGCTTTTCAAAACTTTAGGATAGAGGGCACAGTGCTTATCTTGAGTGGGGGAACAGATTGCTGTTCCACAAAGAAGGCATGTTTCCTCAGGTCCACAAGATGAGATTTTAAGAAAGGGGACCTGGAGTATACCCACTTGGCCAAAATTCACTGACCAGATAGAAACAGCTGGAAACAAGTGGTTTCTCAGATATTTAGACATTATGCCATACAGGGATTTATAATTAATTATCAGCACCTTGAATTGTACTTAGACGCAAACTGGCAACCAATGCAACTTGCATAGCAGTGGTGACACACGGACATTATGACAGGCACTCATTATTGCTCCTGGTATTGCATTTTGAACCACCTTTAGCTTCTGGGTGGTCTTCAAGAGCAGCCCCATGAACACTACATTGCAATAATCACTTTGTGAGGAAACCAGGACATGAGTGTGTGGAGGGTCTTCTGATTGAGGACAGAGTGCAACTGTCAAACTGGGACACGCTCCTGACAACTGTCCCCTGCTCTTTGAGTAGTAGTTGCAAGTCCAGAAAGATTCCAAGGTGTACACCAGTCATCAACTGGAAAGTGTATCCAAGTCAAATAATGGTAACAACTCTGACCTCAGGGAACCAAATGACAGCCACTTGGCCTTCTCATGATTGAGCTGAAGTCTTTCTACCTCATCCAGATTTGAACAGCCTCCAGACACTGTCAATACATTGACAGCTCTATCCATGTAGTTCTCTGAACACTCCAATCTAAAACTAGATTTGCAAATCCTTAGTTGCACTCAACTAAGTACTTGTGAAAAAAACCCTTTCTTCACCAAGTCAGTGTTCAAGGCTACCCCAACTTTTTCTCTCCCTGGTTTCACAAAAAGGACTAATTTTAATGCAGTCCGGGGAGCTTTTGTTCAGTATCCAGCTTTTTTGGGGGAAGATTGTGGAGCATAATTGTACAGCAACTGCAGAAGCTTCTGGATGAAGTGGATTATATACACCTCTTTTAATCAGGGATCAGGCCAGGGTTGGGCCTGGAATGGCATACGTTGCAGTCATGGATGACCTCTGGAGGGAAGGGATAGAGGTAGTGCATCCATCCTGGCTCTTTTTGACCTCTCAGAAGCTGTTCAATACCATCAATCGTGGTATCCTTCTGGCTGGCTTTGAGAATTGAAGGTGGGAGGCACTGTATATTGTGTTGGGTTTCTTCCTTTCTCTAGGGACTGTTCCAATCAGTGTTGATGGTGGTGGGGAGGGGAAAAGATGCAGCTCATGACAGCAGAAAAGAACCCTGGATAAAGTGGATCATCTGGTCCTTTCTCAGTTCAGGTTGGGTTATGGGATTGCGACTTACAACCAAAATTACAAGATTGTGGTCATAATTCAAGAACTACCTGTACAAGCAGCAGTACAAATGCTGAAGTATTTCAAGCATTTTTAAAATTCCAACTTTTATTTTGGCATTTCCTAGCTCATCCCTGTGACCACATTTTTTTAATTGTTTCAGCCTGCTTTTATTACAGTAAATTGCTTTGGAACCATTGGTAATAAGAAATGGTATAAAATATTTGTAATTGTTATTAAAACAAAGGCAATGAATAATTATAGCTAAGTCTTGTAGACAGTTGGAGTAGTGTTTCAGCTATGAAATAGCTGTCTGTGAATATGCAGTAACATAGTTTAGTAGAAGTTTTTAACATGTAACATTTTAAGGGTAGCTTTTCCAGAGTTTTGGCAACCTTTGTAAAATATCTATTCATGGCTCATATTAACATGAACTGGAATTTTAAGAAATGTTTCCTCAGTTTAAATTTGGCAGGGAAAGTTCTAGTTTTTTGGCAGCAGCCTGTGCACTTCAGAAGTATTACATCTGATGCTGCACCACCATCACGTTGGCTGCCTGATCAACTAATAAACCCTCAAGTAAAAAATCTGACACTCTAAAGCTACTTTGAAATTTCCATTTAGGAGTTGATGGAGCACAAAATACAATGTGTCTCAACTGTGACAAGCAGCTCTTCTTTACTGAATAGGAAGAAAGGAACTAGAATAAAAAATGATTGACAGATATTATTCAACAAAAATATACTCTGACAGAACTATCCTTATTTATTATAAAGTTACACTATGAGAAACAATTTTGAAAATATATGGTACATGCCAAAATGTACAATACTCAAAATGTACAATACTATACATCAAAGTGCATTGTCACAACAGCTTAACAGTACATTTTCTTCTTTTTTTTTCTTCCAGGACTGTGCAATTGTAATTCTATTTTTTTTCCACAATGGAAGTAATGTTGTGGGAACATGGCAGGACAAAAACAACAGAACATGGAAATAAAAATGCAATAGTAGAAGAAGCTAAGCCAAAACAGCTTCTCTAAAAATGTAAAGGCACTTTCACATGTACATACTTACAGATGTACACTGACACAATTAGGTAACAGTCAACAAGCAGAAAGCTACCAGCACTACAATCTATCTAACTGACAGTCAAGGACCATACTGACTTGATTAGTACAGAGGCATTTAGCCTTCACTATGCCTGTAGTTGTATCCATTTCCCTTTACATATCCGCCTACTATACTTCAAGTAGCTAAAACATACCATCAAACTACACACATTTTAACTCAAGTGAATGCTCCAACTAGAAACATTCACTAAACTCACTGTTTGTAATATTTTTCTTCACTAAACGATTTCTAATATAAGCAGTATGGAAGCCAGTACGATTATATTCAGACATACAGAATTCCCTTATGCGCTTTCAAGATACAGGCACCCACCTTTGTTACACCATATGGCCTGTTAATAACAACAATCACTAGGCTAGAACGCACTTAAAAGAAAGCTGACATTTTCAAGTTTGTCCCACAGGTTTCAGATTTGGTCTAGTTAAGCAAACAATTCTCAACCTTAAGCGGGTCACTGTCATGTTTCATAAGTTTTATATTAGCTGAAGCCTCAACACTGAGTGTATGGTCTTAGTTAAGTTTCTAGGGTAGAGACATGTCATAATTCATTTTGGTGACCACATTGAAAAATATGAAAGCTCTATTGCTTCAGTCTATTGAGGGCAAAAAATATAATTCAGCATATTATAGTTGAATATCCTTAAGTGGATTCTTTGACTCTCCTTAATGAATATCATTAATTTCTAATTTGTTTGCTAAATAGCTATTAACTATGTCATCTGGGGCACATAAAAATTCATCCCCCAAAAATAGTCCTGCAAGCTTTACAAAATATAATACTTAATAATAGATCAGAAATAACTACTGAGCAGCTGATTTTCAATACATTAGGAAACAGCAACTTTTGTGAACTTCTTAGCTAAACATAATTTCATGAGTTTTAGCATTTATGATCACTTAACAAAATGTATCAACTTCACTTAGTAGCAGGGAACAATGTCTTTCAAATGTTATGCAACAACATGTGTTTTCACATATTAGCTAGTCTTCTGCATCTTGGAATTTCATATAAGATAAAAATGTTCAACTGGAAGAACTGCAAGTTTCTATTGTGACAAGAGCTATGGGAAAATAAGTATTTGGTTTCAATTTTATATGTGTCAATGGATATAAACTGACTCTTCCCCTACCCCACATTTCCCTAGACTGTGTTTTTCATTTTTTTTAATTTTTTTTAATTAATGACAAACAATAAAGTCTCTTTTAGAGTGCAAAGGTAATCTATAAAACATTCAGAGAAAGGACATGGCTTAAGTGTCAGTTTATGCAAGAGTTGTCGAGACAGATCACATATAACAGAAAAGTTCCTAACGATGTAGCACTATGCAAGTTCAGAGCGTTCACTCACACATGAAAAAGATACTGACATAATTAGAAAAAAAATGATTCTGACCCATTTTATTCAGATTGTAGTACAGTAGAAAACAATGTCTTGCCTTAATTGAAGAGCTATTCCAGTTGAAAAAGAAATAATTCAATTTAAATAAACTAACAAAAAACACAATTCATCGGTATGCACTGTGTTTCATAATCTTGAAGATGCAGCAGCTTCAAAGTATTTACTCATTTAGTTTGCAGCTGTCCAGGAATGTTTTGCTACAGATTATTGATTAATTAAAACTTGTCCAGACAAGTGGCTCTTAGGAATGTAAACAGTTTTTGAGATGAATTGATAGCAAAAAGTTATATCGAAGATTCAGTGGCTAATGTCTGGTTTTATTGCACTGCAATAGGCCTGAGTGGAAGCATTAGAAACAACCCACTTTCTTCAATAGAGAGTCCTTCAACAGGGTCAGAATACAATGTTCAGTATTCCTGGTCAGCCTGGAGAAGGTGTCTGCTGGATATCAACCAGAGGAAGACCGCAATTGTCATTCTGACCACAGACTTCCACTGGTTTAGAAAACTGCTGTTTCCTAAAAAAAAATTAATTCCTCATATCCTGTCAGTGAGCTGCACTAGGACTGTCACATGCATACTGAATAGCTACCACAGATGTCAAGGTGAGTCTCCTTTCTGCATGACTTTGACAAGCTGTTTAGTAATTCTTAAGACACAGCCTCAGACCTTCTGAAAAATGATCTGGAACCAGGCAGCACTAAAAATAAATCCTATTTCTTAATAAATTCATTTCAAATAACTATAATTCTTTGTGAAGTCTTAAAATACACTCAAGTATACATTGTTAAATTAGTGTGATGCTGGCAGTGACTGTGGTGTTTTCATCAGAAAAGGTGCAGTGTGGAGATTTCAAGTAAATGTGTGTATTTCTGTTGCTTTAAAATGGCATACACGACACATGTGATTTCCTGCCTTTCTGCGATACACTGGATCATAAAGTAACCAAAGAGGCTGGGTTTGTGAAATGTGCTAAACTACACCCCCTCAACCCAATCTAATCAAGCTCAGCATGCTGTAAAAATGCACTTGCTGAGTCTTTAACTGTGTTAAGCAGTAGACACTGAATTTTCCAGTTTAAAAATTGAACCCATGTTAAAGTAGGTCACTTGAGACTTAACATTTTAAAAAACAAATCTCTCCTTTCCTAAATATAAACTAATAATATACTGGAATTCAGACAACTATCACAGATACATTCTTTTGGTAGTTCACTCCACACTTGGTTTCTTGGGTTCTACATTGTGCAAGACTTGTCAGCTGGGCCTTGGGAAGGAGAAGAGGGACCTATGATTGGGTTTGTTTTTGGAAGAACTATTGGCTTTGGTCTCAGTGCAGGTGGCTTCAACTGCACTCCCATTCTTGGTGTCACCATGGGCTTGAAGGTACTCATAGTATCACTGGAAGAACTAGTGCTGCGGCGAATCTGAGGCTCGGCATTTCTTAACATGATATTGTGAAGAGGACTCAAAGATTCTGTTGAGATGGTGCTGGTAGGAGAATTCTTCATTTGTTCTAAGGTATCAAGGACAACATCTGGAGCATGTTTTGCAGAACTCTGGCGTTCCAGTTCCCGAAGTTCATTTAAAGCTGTATTCATTGTCTCTTCAATATCCTATTAAGAGAGAGAAGCAAATATGTTGACAATTACTACAGAAATAGGAAATTCAAGCTTTATAAATACTCTTTACTTTTATATGAAGCAACAGACACATATGAATCCTGCATTTGCATAAATGTGTGTGTACCCTGAATTATTCACACAAATCATATACAAAATACAATAATTTACTTTGTCTCATGTACACGTATACACTAGCATTCAATCAAGTGTTAATGATTCTGAAAGGAGAGACAACTGAAAGAAGAAGTAGGAAAGGCCACCCCAAGTAGAGAGTTAAAAAGCTTAACTGGGAAAGAGAACAGACAAATGTTCATGGAAGACAAAAGAAAAAGAATATATTTATTTCATTTTATTTAAAACTGACTTTGTAAATTAAACAGAAAACAGGTTTAGCACAGTTTACTCACAGCAAGTGCAATACCAGGGATTTCCTGACTGGGTGAAATACAATACTGATGCTTTGATTAAGGTAAAAGTCTGAAGACCTTTATCTGAGTTTTATCTTTAGTGTTACATTTGGGAGCTTCCTTTATGCTTGTGAAGTATGAGGATAGGGACAGCATTTTTCAAGCTATGTTGTAGTGATATAGGTTATGTAAGAAGGCATGAATATGCATGCATATGCATCAATTAAAGTCTACATTGGAGAACAATTGGAGCTAACACAATTGTACAATCATGTTCTGCAAAGCATTATATGTGCAATTAGATCAGAATTGTACTTGCTGTAACAGCAAAATATTGAGAACACAATATTAAAAGGCTGACTTTTGCAGCAAAAAAAAGTTTTCTTACAGAAATTTATGCAATAGTTGAATAAAATTTAGGCACTAATGACCTATTTTGTATCAATCAATGACAATTAAAAGGATCTTAGCAAATAGTAATGCAGCTATACAAATATGGACAGGAACTTCAGACTAAGCTACAATTCAGAGAAGCTGAACAGCTGCTAGAGTGTGATTTTTATTATGTGCCATCAAGTCGTTTTTGACTTTTAGCAACCACCTAGATAGATTTTGTCCATGACGATCTGTCCCTAACCTGTCCTTTTAAGTCTCCCAATGGTGCACTCATCGCTACTATAACTAAGTCCATCCATCTTACTGCTAGTTGACCTCTTCTCTTTTGTTCCATCTTTCCCAGCAATAGAACCTTTTCCAGAGAGCTGAGTCTTTGCATAATTTGTCCTAAATAGGATACTTTAGACTCTGGTCATTTGGGCCTCAAATGAGAACTCTGATTTGTTCAATGATCCATCAGCTTGTTTTCTTGGCTGTCCACAGTATTCTCAGGAGTCTTCTCCAATACCACGGGAGTCAACCTTCTTCCTATCCCGTTTCTTTAAAGTCCAACTTTCATAGTATCCCAGGGAATACCATGGCTTGCAATTCTGATTTTTATAGGTACAGACACATAATGGCATTTGAATTTTTCCAAGGCCTGCATGACTCCCCTACGAAATGCTTGAGTGCAGTGAATTACTTGACTGCTTGTTCCTTGACTGCTTTACTGATGATGGTTGATTCTAGAAGGAACTATCCACTCAAACCTATTTACAAAATGCTGATGATATAACATAACCTGGCATTCTCTAGATGTGCTGAGATTTCAACTCTTAGAAAGACGAAATCCTACCTGCTTACCCACTCCCTGCATACAACATATCTGAAGGGATTTATGATGACAAAAAGATATATATTGTTTGATGCAATTCACCTCCCCCAATTGTTTGTATGTTAACAATACATACCTGAGCAATTGACTCTGGGTCAAGTGGTTTGTGGTCATTGAAAACAGGATACTGGCCAGATGAGGTTGATCTTCTAATTGGAGGGCTGTCACTTTTTTTCAGAGATTCATGTCTACTAATATTGGTGAGACTGCTGTGGCCCGGTTTCCGTCTCCTTTCTGGGCTATCTGTTGTGAAGCTGTGGTTCTGAAGGGTAGCTTGAGAAGTAGTGTGACTTGCCATACTGGGGGAAACTAATTCCATTGAGGAATTAGTAAGGCCATGTGATATATGAACTGGACAGTGTCCATCACTGGTTCTGCCAGGACGTCTGCCAGAAAGTGGGAGTTCAGATCTCTTGCGCTGCCTGCAAGACAGGACAAGAAAGGGAAGTTTCAGAAGACAAAATAAAGAACGTGTAAATAATTCTTTCAAAACCCTCCCACACCTGGCAATGATGCTGCAGCATGATATTGTATAGAATTTGAACTCAGAAAGTTGCCCCTTCAAATATTAACTTACACATGACTAGTCATTATTCCTTAATTTTCAAGTTCTATGTGTAATAAAAATGATATATGTTACAGGCATTAGTGACTACTACATGTGAGAAAAATGAATTTTAGTATTTTGAAGTGCAATATAAATGAAAGAGATACATTTAATGACAAATAATTGATTATATTTACCTTCCTAGATATACTTCAGAATTAAAATCTGTTGGTGAATTCATATCTTTGGAAGAAGATTTGTCTTCAAGTATTGGGTCACTATCTGCTTTTTGGCTCAGTGTATCTGAGAATGTATCATCCCTAAACATTAAAAAAAATCTTATTTTGCAAAATTAGGGTATGTAGCTTTAAAACAAGAAAAGCATGCTTTATTTCAGCCCCAGTTTTATATCTCCTTATTTCCATCTATCTTCTCTTCACTATTTTGCATGGAATTCACAAGGAGAAGCAATGGGAGCCAAAGACAAACTTTTATAGTGATGTTATCGTGCAAATACTGCAATGTGCATATTTGCATCACAGATTAGGATACATCATGGCAGTATTTGCATGATGAGATCTTTGTGTTCGTGTCATTTTGCTGTGATTGTAGTTTACTGTAGTTGCCACTGTTATAGATACTGTTTTCAGAGGCATTTGTTACATACATAATCAAAGATTGACCAATACATGGCTATCAAAAGCCAGCTACTCTGACCAGAGTAGTTTTCAATTCAATATTTAGTTTTTAGATGCAGCCTTCATTTTATATGCCTGCCTAAATGACTTGATATATTCAAAATAATACAATTGTTTATTAATTGTTGAGTAAATAATGTATAAGTTCAAAGTAGTTTTATAAGGAGGCTGATAAGAGATAGCAAACTAAAATTAAAATCACAGAACAGGAAATATGTTATCTTATATTTATGACAGAATGGCTGGGAGAGAGTAAACCTTAGCTGCACTTGCAACAATTGAGCTGCAAAGATTTCTGGTATCCTTTGGAATTTAGAATCTGTAGATCTTCTCCCACCAGAGGAAAATGTTGGTCTGAAAAGAGTACCTCTGGTATTACAATACAATTTAGCTGTTCTTACATATCTTGAACCACTATATATTGGTGGGGTACAAGGCCATCAATTCCATTATGTCTTCCTTCCCACCAATCATCAGAAGCTCGATGATATAAAAGCAGTGAGGCCCCTTTCTTAAAAGAGAGTTCTCGTGCAGATCTTCCAACATAGTCAAACTTGGCTATAGCTTCTATTGGATCACATTCTGTGAAAGACAAATCACAAGTCTTTAAAGATATCTTATAACAGCAAGGGACATGAGTACATAATAAAAATTAGCAAAGCTGAATGAAGAAAAATATTATTATTCAAATAGTATATTTTGGGACCCAATAATCTCTGAGAAATAAAGCTATCTGGCTAGGACTAAAGGACTTCTTTTCATGAAATTACCTTATACAAAAGTATGGTACCGCCACCTTGAAATATTGTACATAGTTCTCATCATTGTACCTTAAGAATTCATTACAGTTGGAAAACAGCAAAAAAGCACAATCAAGAAGACTAGAGAACCAGAATATTTGCCCTATCAGAAGAGATCAACCAACTGTGGCTGTTCAGATTGGACTGAAGGAAAGAGAAAACAACATTGAGATGTACCAACATGCATAATATGGAGAGAAAGTTGTCTGCCTTCTGCTCTTACAGTGTTATAACTTGAGGTTAACAGCTGAAAACAAATGAGGACAGATTCAGAACTGACAGAAGGAAATACTCTTTTACACAGTAAAATAGCAAAATTCACTGCCAGCAATCATGGTAATGGCAATTTGGTTTGCTTTAAAAAGGGGTCTGAGCAGATTCATGGAGGATCAAGCAAACAGGACTTCTAATACTCTGTATGTGAGGCTGTTGGTCTGAGTTCCAAGCTTGGCAATTTGGCTGCA
>JANHFL010007161.1:0-13708 GCA_032468155.1 Oxyrhabdium leporinum | reverse complement strand
ATTGGCATGACTTTGAATACGCATTTTAAAATGCTGGATATTTGACTGTTTATTGAATATTTTTTGCTGAATTAATCAGAACAAATAGCTGACAGAATAGCCTTAACGCTGAATTTTAAGCTAAAGGCGCCATCTACTGGTAAATGTATATATACTATGCCAGACTCTTCAAATAATGGAAACAACCTTGGAAAACTTTGATAAAGGCAGAAAATAACACCCGGAGGTCTGCTGTACTATCTATTGTCCTATTTAATGTGTGGTTACCAGAGAATTAACCTTGGAAACCTGGAAGATGCTTAATGGAATGACTTTTGAATTTTGAACTCAACTAGCAATTTAAAAACAGAACTTAAGGAGCTATTTGGAATGCTCTGGATTGTATAAATGGATCTAACTGTGATATAAAGAACTAAACTTATTGTATTTCCTTTTTAAAAAATATATTTTTTATTATACATTTTTCATTAGTACACATTCTTATATCTTATATCTTATACATTTTGTTATATATTGTACATCATATTTCCATTTTTGCAACGTTTGTGTACTGGCTGTATCAAACTCTTTAAGTAGACATTGTGTTATACACCCTGGCTATAACCATTATTCTCATAGTCATACTTTTTGAGTACATAGTATTATACATCATATTTATGCCTATTATTTTCATGGTCATTACCTTAACACTCTTTTACATTGTTACTTTATACATTTTAAATTACATTCACATACAATCCAATAGTAGTATTATTTACAATATGTATTCTAACTCTAATCTGTTTATCTTCTTTTGTACTTAAGTTACTATTCTCTGCATCTATCATTTAACCATTTATACAATGTCTCTCATGTTGAGTAATATTCCGTTTCCTCTTTATCTTTTAGTTCCATCATTAACCTGTCCATTTCAGCACACTCTAATATTTTTGCTATTACCTTTTCATCTATAGGTGCACTTTCATTTTTCTAATTTTGTGCATATATGATTCTGGGTGTTATTACGTGCAGGATTAAATATATGGTTCTTTTAAACTGTATTTTCCTTTAATATTCCTAGTAGAAATGATTCTGGTTTTAACTCTATTTGCTGTTCTGTCATCTCTTCTAACCATCTTTTTATTTTTGACCAATATTTTTTTGCCATTAGACAAGTCCACCACATGTGATAGTAGGTTCCTGGTATCTGTTTCCATTTCCAACATTGTGGTGACATATTTGGAAACATTTTTGCCAATCTTGCTGGTTACAGTTTGAGTGCGCCCCTCACACCCATGTTCAGCTTGCCGGAGTTCAAAGTGTCTGTTGTCCCACGGAGCATGCTTGCATGCCAATGGGGTGTCTGCATACAAATGGGGCACTTGGAGCGATCTTTGAAGGCAAGCCCACTATTGCACCTCTGCATTCTTCAGCTCAGAGTCAGGGCACCCAAGCTGCTGGTGGCAGCAGGAGTCACCTGAGCAGCCATGATCCCCTCTCCCCAGCTAGCAAGCACTGCCTGACCTCCTCCTGCCTGGCCAGCCAGCTGGCGCAAAGCCTCATCCTCCCTGCTCAAGTGGTGGTGGACTCCACGGGACAGGGTCTCATTCCTCCCCTGGCATGGCAAACTCTGGCAGGCTGGATGCGGGTGTGAGGGGCCTGGCCCCGCAGTGCCTCCTTGCTCAGTTGAAGGCTTCATTCAGCCTTCAAACAGTAAGGCTGGCACATGCAAGTGAGCAGCGCACCTGGGCCACAGACAGCATTGGTTCCTGAGCCTGGCCAATTCAGATTCCATTACAGCCTTACAGTCTGAGGGCAGGAACAAAGCCTTCAACTGAGGGAGGAGGCACCACAGGGCCAGGCTGCTCACACCCAGAGGTGGGCTGCTGGGGGTTCACAGGGTTTGGGCAAACCCTTTGCTAAGACTCTGCAGAGTTCAGCGAACCCCCAAAATATACTCCTGGCTGGCCCTGCCCCTCTCTGCCCAATCCCACCCAGCCCTGCCCCATCCCACCTTATACATCCACCCACTCCTCACCTTGCCTCCTTTGGCCACTCCAATCTGGTTCCCTTGCTTGCTGGTCGGCCTTTGCCAGCCCAGTCCCATGTGGCCCAGCTCCGGCTTCCTTGCCCCCTAGTTTAAGGTAAGTTGCCATGGCCCTATGGGGAGGGTGGCGAGGCTCCAAAGGCTGCCTTTTGGGCTTTACGAGCCAGGCCCAGCTCTTGGGTGCGTGCATGCCTGCCACGCAAGGCCCGAGGCCCAAGGGGGGTGGTGAGACTCCAAAGGCCACCTTTAGACCTTTACAGGCCAGGCCCAGCTCTCGGGTGCCATACGCGCCTGCCGCACGAGGCCCAAGGCGGTTGGTGAGGCTCCGAAGGCTGCCTTTCAGCCTTTACGAGCCAGGCCCAGCTCTCGGGTGCCATGTGCGCCTGTCGTGCAAGGCCCGAGGCCTGAGGGGGGTAGCGATGTTCCAAAGACCACATTTCGGCCTTTACGAGCCAGGGCCAGCTCTCGGGTGCCATGTGCGCCAGCCGCACAAGGCTTGGGGTGGGAACAGGAGCATACCTTTGCTTGCGGTGCCATTTCCTTGTTTGCGGACTGTGGGAGAGAGAAGTTCCTTTCTTGCTGGGTGTGGGCGCTTCCTCCAATACTTGGTGCTGTGCTTGCTGCTTGCCTCGGTCACTTGGGGAGACACGTGACTGAGACACTGGCCTGGACCAGCCGCTTTTCTCCGCCACTTCTGTAGCCACCTCCAAGATGCATCTCAAATACAGCCAGGAATGAACGTTTCTCTTGTAGCCAGCCAGCCCAGAGGCGAGATCGGCCCCCTTCAAACTCTCATCTCTCAAGGAGCACTCACTGAAGCGGCGCGGGAAACTTCAGCAGGCGCTCCTCGAGAGATGAGAGTTTGAAGGGGACTGATCTCACCTCCCGACTGGCTACAAGAGAAACATTCATTCTCGGCAGCCCATGGAGGCTTCTCTCCGCTAACAGGTGACCAAGCTATCTCCCTGAAGGACCCCATCCTCTCCCTGGGAGTCAAAGCTCTGAAGCGCGAGTGGCACAGGAAATTTCAGCAAGCGCTCCTCGAGAGATGAGAGATTGAAGGCGGCCGATCTCGCCTCTGGGCTGGCTACAAGAGAAACATTCATTCTTGGCAGCCCATGGAGGCGGCAATAGAAGTGGCGTAGACAAGCGGCCAGGCCGGGCCAGTGTCTCAGTCCTGCAAACTCTCGTCTCTTGAGGAGCGTTCTGTAAGCCATGTCCTCTGCGAGGCAGAGCGTCTTTTCCAGTCCAGGATGGCAGTGAACTTTTGATGGTTCTTTGCGGGGTGAAGAGTCACCATTGCCTAGATATGTCTGCTCATGTGAAGTGAGGGTTGGATTTTGATAGGGGGGAGGGTGTCAGAGATGTGATTTGGGGCTGGCTTTTGAAAAGCTAAGTTGAATAATAAGATGATTGAACATAGTTATGGACCAACTAAAGTCCTGATACTACTTAACAGTTAGGATTCAGATCCTATCATGATTTTAAGAGGTAACAAGCAAGGTTGTCCTTTATCACCTTTACTATTCAACTTAGCTACAGAAGTGCAAGCAATAACACTTAGATTCAATAATCAGATTAACAGGATAAAAATGGAAGGTGAGAATTATCTTTTAAATCCATTTGCAGATGATATGAACTTGACTTTCTCAAATGCTTGAGAAGGAATTAGGGGTATTTGCTGAGGTGTCAGAACTATCATTTAATTTTCATAAATCACATTTGATATTTTTTATATAATCTAAAAAACTAAAAAGGAAGTTTTAGGGATTCTAATAGTATATTATTATTGCTAAAGTATTAATAAAATATTTACAAATAATTATGTACAACATAGAAGAAATTAAACAAATGAAAGACTGGACTTTAAAATATTTTAATATTTTAGGGCAAACTGCAGTGTTAAAAATGAAAATTACTGCATGGTTTAATTTTTTATTTCAATGCCTACCAATGGTAATTGGTGAAGAAAAGAGGAGAAGAAAAGAAAAAAGAAAAAAAGAAAAGAAAAGAAGAAACTTTTGTTTTCATTGGCAAAAACTGAGAGCAAATAAAAGGATTTTATGCAGACCTCAGAAATGGGGGGCTAGGCATGTCCAACTTGTTAAAATATTATTAAGCATCACAATTAGGGCCCAGGATTCCACTTATTATTAAGAATGCACTTTGCTGGACATGTGCTCTGCATGAATGAGCAATGTCCACCAAAGACCACAATCAATTGGATACTACCATATGGTTGGACAAAAAGAGGAAAGTCAAAGCAAACCTGGCACCAAACATTTAAAGAAGATCTGAAAAACATCAACTTTAAATGGAAGGATGCGGAGATTGTAGCTGTAGACCAAAAGCTGTGGAGTATGTTTGTAGCCCAATGTGCTTAGCACAGGATGTGATAATATTTAGAACAAGCAAAAGGAACAATTTAAAAAATATATAGGTTATCTCTGCAATCAGAAATAGGAGATACACCAATATGATTTAAAGGAAGTTTGGGATACTGATCTAGGTAATTCCAAAAAGAAGACAAATTTGCAGAAGTTATGGAAACTGTGTGGATTCACTTCAGCCTCAATGCAAGAATTGCAGTAGAAAATTATGTATCATTGATACTTGATTTCTGTTAGATTGGTACATATATATCCAAATTATCCTTGTGTATGTTGGAGAGGTTGTCAAAAAAGGGGTCATTTTTTTCATTTGTGGTGGAACGGGATAAAGTCATAATCTTTGGGCATAAAATCTTAGGGGAAATAAGTATTATCACTAATGGAATGTTCCACAGAGCTAGGTTTACTACATTTATTTACAAGATCAAACTATAAGCTTCAAAATAAAGAAATTTATTTATTTAATCTTAGCAACCCAAATAAAAATTGGGCAATTGTGACAAGCAATCTGTAGGCTTCAACACATTGGAAGCTGCTAGTACTTTGTGAGGCTTTGCCAGAAGAAAGCTAGGCCAAGAGTGAGTAGAGTGATATGTGGTAGTGTGTGGGGCACCCAAAAGACAGAGATGGGAGAAAATAGGCAGCTGAAGCACCCTGTGGTCATAAGTGTGGATGGATTCTCAAGGCTCACATTTTGATTGTGTGACTGTGAGGGCAGTGCAACCACTATAGCTTTGGGGACCAGTCATAAGTCCATTTTTTCAGCAGTTAAGTTCAAACAGTTATTGAATGGATGGTCACAGGTTGAGGATTACCTTTTGACAAGATATGGTTTTAGAGATTTCTTTGGAGTTATATAACAGGAAAATATGGAAATGATTGTTATGTATTCTTACTACTATAAAATAGAATGCTTTACAAGGATGGAATTATATCCATTGTCTATAAATTATACACTGCTTGAAGAATTTACTTCTTCTTCCAAACTTGATAAATTTTCTACTATAGGAAGTCTTGAGCATGGGACTATTTAAACATTTGGTCAACAATTACTGACCTCATCATCCATATGGGGCTGAAACTCAAATTTCATTGGAGGACAGAAGGCTGTAGAATACATTTCCATGAATCTCTGCTTGTCATTTCGAGGCTCCAGATTGTCAACAGCATTTTCAATGATGTCCAAGCCCTCATGTCGTGAAGTTTCAAGGTTATATTCCGCAGAGAGATATGTTCTTAAGGCTCTGTTCAGGCTTGCATGATATCCAAGATCGCAACACTAACAAGAGTATCCAAAAGAAGAAAATACATTTAGAAATAAAAATCAAATTTCAATGCAATAGCTTAAAGCAACAGCTACCATATTCACATATAATAAAGCTTTGTAGCTTATTTAATAATCAATAGGCTGATGTTATTAAATATCTTAAAATAAAAGACTTATATAATAATTACAATTATGGAATAATTATTGGATAAGGAAGAACTGTAATGGAAACTAAGTTACTAAAGCTATGTTGTGTTCTATGCTTCTCACAATAATTTCATGCTAAATTGTCATACTGATCTTAATAGATATCACTATCACTTGTATGCAGATAATGGTGAGATTTGAAAGAAATGTCACTTAATCTAACATTATTGCATTGACTGTCTGTAGGCATAACAATAATAGTATGAAGTGACTTTCAGAAATCTAAACCAATATAAATAGAATATATTATTATTGTTCTGATATTTTGACATGTCAAATTACACTATCCTGTATAATTGGCAGGCTTAGCAGGCTTAGGTTCAAAACATTGCCATAAGAATTGTACAGAGTTTGAAATTATTATTTTACATATTTCAAGTAAAATTTTAAACTAGCAAAATGAATCTCTAAGTTACTGTGTGTATTTCAGTTGTCTTCTAAACACACTCATTAATTGGACTGTTTTCTGAGAAGATTTCCCAGCTTTTGAAATAAGGCTTTACATAATAGCATTTACATAATGTTATTTCAAATAAATATTAAATCTGTTTTAAGTGTACCCTTAAAATGTTAAGTGTTGATAGTCTGGCTCCCAAACAAGAGCACATCTGATGGCAAAACCCAATTTATATTATATAACATTTGAAACATATTACTGCATCTTAAGCAGGGTGATAAAATGAAATAGGAATATTTAGAAATAGAAAAATAAGTGTGGAAATCTGGAAGCTAGCAATAAACTTAAATCTTGGAATTTGAAAAGGGTATCTAAGAGGCTATGCAAATGACTATTTACTTACTAATTTAAATGGATTTATCTATATCACTTCACCTGTGACAAGTTAGCAATGTTAAAGATTTACTTAAGAAATACTCATGATCAAGAAGTAAACAATACTTCAATCAAGGAATGTCAAAAAAGTTCACAGTAAATAGCCCAACCAAAGAACTACCACGACCACTCCAACACTGACAAGCCTCTAGAACAGGGGTGTCAAACTCAATTTCATTGAGGGGTGCATCAGGGCTGTGGTTGACCTTGGGAGGGGGCTGGTGGGTGTGGCCAACTGGGTGGGCATGGCCAGCTTGACGCTACTCACCAAACTGCTGGTATGTTTCCTCTTTGCATTGAGTAGACCGGGCCAAAGCTACATTGGCCTGATCTTTCCTCTTCGACCGGGTAGACATGGGCGAAGTTACTCTGGCCTGATCTTTCCTCTCTGCATTGGGTAGATCAGGCCGAAGCAATGAGGGTAGACCGGGCCGTAGCGATGCAGGTAGACTGGGATGGCCCCATGCACCAGATCCGACCACATCATGGCCCAAATGCGGCCCATGGGCCTTGAGTTTGCACCCCTGCTCTAGAATATAAAATGAAAGCACTGATAATATTACCTACTTTGGAAATGAAACTACAAGAAAACAACTAAGCTCAGAGAGCACCAAAGACCCCTCATTTCAATCATGAGCTACAAATATTCTCCTCTATTAAAGTATTTTCATAATAAACACATTTCTTACTCAAATGAGTAGTCCTAGTCTGAGAGCCTGCAACTGAGTAGGAATAGCCTATACTGTTATATGTTTTCCATATATTTCCCTATACTTCAGTAGAACAAAGGACACTAAATAAAACAACCCTTTTATAACTGTGTTTAACATAACCCTAATCATACCATTTTAAAGAACAAAAAGCAGACCCAGAATTCTAAACATGATCCAGTAACATAAGCATTTCAGAAATACCAATTACTTACATCAATCAGGTCTGAAAGGTCATGAATATAATATTTGAAAACAGAAGCATTTGTTGCTTCAAGGGTTAGCAGATATTCATTTCTGGCTTTAATAGCTTTCAGTTTATTTTCAGAGTATTTTGCTTGACGCTGAGAATAGAAATAATGTAAAGTTGGCAAAAATATGTATTAACACATGTGCAAAATTATAAATTTATGACACTATTTTATAAAATAACAAAATGGCATATTCACTATTTGTAAACAATGGCATTCCTTTCTTAAGAAGTGTATGTAGTTATATGCAAATCTATTTTTTGTTTTACTGGGGGATTGTTCATTTTTATTGTTTGCATATATTGTTTTTATTCCTGGGATTTGACACACCCAGAGATTGGTCTAAGATGGGTTGATCTATTAGTTGATTGACATTTTTTAAACTTTCCTCTTGCTACAAAACTGCCATATGATACAGATCATGGAATAGAGTTGTTTCCAAAATCAGAGAGACAATGTTTTAATTGATATGCAAAATGGCTGTGGGACCTGACATACATATTCTGTAATTACAGAAAGCCATATTGACCAATGGGAGTCCTGATTCACTAGCCACAGCATCCAATAGTGAAGGAAAAATAAGGATTTCCTCCAACAGGAAAAAAAAAAACTTTGCAGGGATGAAATAGAGGGTAGCAAAGCCCATTACTTTGTTGATAATGTGTTTGTGGGTTTATAATAATACACTGGTACATTTAGCTTTAGATTTCAATTTCTAATATTGCTCTTACAAAAGTTTTAGCTACTTTAAGTGTAGAAATACAACCATAACCCTGAAGATACCAATGAAACATCAGCTTCCCCATCTCTACAGGAGAGGACCACTCATGTGAATATGACACTATTTGTATCTCCAGTCCAAATTACCCAATCTAATACAAAACTATGGTCGAAGTTTAAATGAATTTTGGAATTGCTATTTTAATTTCAAACAATTAAGGCAAACTTTTCCCTTAATTTTTTTCCTTTTCCTTTACTTTTTCCTTCATTTTTTCCATTTTCTTCACTGAACTCCGTCTTTGGTGTCTTTCCTCCAGTCGAATGTGAAAAGCAGGGTCTCCTGATCTGCTGATTTGTTTTTCTTCCTGCTTTTCAGCCTCTTTCAATTTACTTTCTGCACTGATGCTCTCGGTATGATACATATGGTATGTTTTCATAACCTGGGTCCAAGAGAGTGAAAAGTTAAAGATAAGATTAGAAAATGAATAAAACTGCATTATAACCTATTTTAAATTATTGCTTTGTCTGTTCTGGGGCTCAGGAAAGGTTATAAGGGTCTGAGTTGTATTATAAAACCTTTAATTGGAAAAAACTACATAATTTTAAAAAGTATGTAATTAAAAGTGTCTTACTTATTTAATTTAATTTTATAGCACTGTACTTTGCCTAAGGATTTATAGTTTAATATATAATTATTTGCATAAAGCATTTTAAATTTCATTTTAGGAAGAGTAACATCAGTTATTAGGATGGTAGGCCCTTAAAAGAAAGAAGTGTCAAGTATAAAATATGCAACTATGTATCAGTGATATTTATTTATTGATTTAAAATGTTTATAATGACTCATTTGCCATGCAAATCTAGATACTTTACAATATATATGCAAATTTGGTCATTTTCAAATGTTAATATCTATACAATCATGATTTCTAGGTTCTTATTCCTATTCCAAAATTCACACTTTTAACTATATGCTGTAAACAGACTTATAACATTTGTTCCTGTTTATTCAATATGTACAGGTAGTCCTCAACTTATGACCACAATTGAGCCCTAAATTTATGTTGTGAGAAATTTATTAAGTGAGTTTTGCCCCATTTTACCATTTTTCTTGCTGCATTTATTAAGTGAATCACTGCAGTTGTTAAATTAGTAATGCAGTTGATACATGAATCTGGTTTCCCCATTGACTTTGCTTGTCAGAGGGTCGCAAAAAGGGATTTTATAACTCCAGGACACTGCAACCGTCATAAATACGAGTCAGTTGTCCAGCATCCGAATGTAAATCACATGACTATGGGGAGGCTAAAATGGTTATAAGTGTGAAAAATGGTCATAAGTCACTTTTTTCAGTGCTGTTGTAACTTTGAACGGTCACTAAATGAACTGTCATAAGTCGAGGACTACCTGTATATTACTTCTAAAAGCATCTGAAAGATAGTTTAGTATTTTGTATGGTGCATCACTTCAGATAATAGAAGTTCTGTTAATATCTCCAATAATAGTATTTGTATTTTTTTCAAAAATCATGCCAGTGAAGTGGAGATGAAACAGATCAGGCCTGTCATCAGCAACTGTCCTGTACTACAGGAAGTCTTAACCTATGACCATTTGCTTAACAATGGCCTCTGAAAAAATCAGTTACAATTTATAGTAAGTTTGGACTTATAACTGTTGCCTTCTCATAGTGACATGAATGCAATTTGGGCACTTAGCAACTGACTCACATTTACAATTGGTTGCAGAAGCTTACTGTCATGTGATCATGTTTTGTCAAGACTGCATAACTTAACTTACCTGACTCAATTTATGGACACAATAAAAATGTTTATAAAATTGGATCTGGTCAAGTGAAGACTTATGACTACTACAATGGAAATTCCAGTCCCAGTTGTGATCATAAATCAAGAACTACATGTAATGAGGAATATCACCAGAATTTCTAGCTACCCCTGTCCCTGGTCAGCTAACATACAAAATGTTCAACCATAAGATAAGAGAACAAGGGAAAAAAACCCCAATGTTAATATTTCATGTTCACTCAGAAAAAAAGTGCAACTGTTTAAGAATCACATTAACTTTAATGAATTCTTAAGATAGCTGCACTTTTTTTAAGGCATGGACTCAATGTAACATCTAAAGCAGTTCTTCCAAATTATTATTTAAACAACACGTTTTAAAGTAATATTATTATGCCTTAGCAAGTGGTAGAACTTTCCTTCCACCTTTCCCAGCAGTAGAACTTCCTCTAGGGAGCTACTATAGGTTTTCACATAATGTGTCCAAAATAGGATAATTTAAGTCTGGTTATTTGTGCCTTGAGAGAAAATTCCGAGTTGACTAGTTTGATGATCCTTTTTTTTCCCCTTTCTTGGCTGTTCATGGTATTCTTAGGAGTCTTCTCTAATACCAAAATTCAAAAACATCAATACTTCCTATCCTGCTTCTTCAAAGTTCAACATTTGCTTTCCAAGAGCGTCTCATAGTTTTATATTCGTTTTCATGATTCCAAAGTGTGTGCCGTATGTATAGACACATCACAACATTTGAGTATCTTTTCCAACGTCTTCATGGTTCTCTACCAAGTCCTAGACTGTGGCATATTTCTTAACTGCTTGTTCCTTTATTGTTAACGGTTCATCCTAAAAGGAAGGAACTATTCACCCAACCTTTTTACAGAACACTAATGATGATATAATGCATCTTTCCCTAACTTGGTATCCCCTGGATGTTCTGAAATTTCAACTCTCAGAACTTCTAGTCAGGAATTCATCCAAAATCCATCACTTATATAGCTCTGTGATAAAAGTCTGGCAGTGATACTTTCGAGGAAGAATGTGTGGACTCTCAGATTCATGAAATCTGAGATACATACAGCCCCAATCTGTATTACATTCATAGTCAGATTGTTAATTCATTGCACTTTTGCTTGAGCAATACATATATTTTTTTCCACCTTAAAGCATTAGAACCATAGAATTGAAGTTTTGGCAGTAGCGTTTTATTATTTCTTTTCTTGGTGTATTTGCTTTATCTGGTCACTAACCAAACTAATCTCTTTCTTTCTCTTCCTCTCTTTCCCCAGTGGAAAATTTACAGCATAAATCTATAGCAATACTGTTGTTTAAGGATTTTCATATGACAGCAATGCCAAGTCCATTACAGTTTGAAATGGACATATTTACTGGTATATCATTATATTGCACTGACTGGAGAGACAATTTTCTTAATTTAAATTTAGTACTTCCTCTATTTTTATGCTACTCTGAATGTAGTTCCTTTTAATTTCACCTGCTACATTGTACTTACAAAACTACAAATGCTTCGCCAAATTTACTATATTTAGCAATAAGGAAAACAAAACATTGAAATGGAGGATCATTTTAGATTTGTAGAGATTTTAGTTATGGAAGCAGTCCATCCCAAGATGCTGTTGAAACCAAAGAGGTAGATGGGAAGTGGAATCCACTTCACTGTAAGAAACAAAAGCAAATAGCTCAAAATAGAGAAACCATCACTGGGTTCATTCAGAAATGAAAGAAGGAAGAAGTGGGAAAATTAATAATTTCAATTAATATGGCAAGGGAAGCATGTAGAGAATAGCTTCTGAAAGTCTGTCCAACCCTTAAAAAGAGCAACTCAAAGTAGCTCCATCTTTGATCACATGACCAAGAGACAAAGGGAGTGAGGTTTAAGAATGGAGCAGTTGTCCAACTGCATTTCCTCCAGCAATGCACTAAGAAAAATTATTCTGCATTTTTTTTTCTTGCAGCTTGTCGCCAGAAACAGCCATTTTCAAATTCAGCATTTATTTTGTTGGCTTCTCCCTCCATGCCAAATTTGATCAGATTCTGTTCTGTTTTTAGAATATTATTCTGCTGTTTGGCATATGGTCAGATGAACAGAGTCCTGAGCCTTTTACATAATTTCTTTCCAGTATTTCATAGGGTTTGAAGGAATAATAAAAGCAGTTAGTCTTAAGGTCAGTTAGAAAGATACAGACAGATTGTCTTTCACTTCAAATCAACCATCTTATTTATTTAGATATCATCAGATTAATATTATTCTAAGACAGGTGGAGTCAACCGAAACATTTAAAATTATGTAAAGGAGAATTTTCAGATCAACAATTCTTTCCTTCAAGCCAAATCAATATGCTTACCGTGTAAAGCTCATTAAGAACCCTCATTAAATCCTCATGAAGCTGGAATGCAATTTCTTTGCTCTGTAATTAAAAAGGAATTATTAGGAAAAGAAACGTAAAACTACCACTGAGCAAAAACTAGCTGAAGTATTTTTTACACTAAACATATTTTTGTTCTGCCTTATGAACAGCAGAAATGTATGTCCAGGGGACAGGTGTCAGAAAACAAAACACATTGCATGACTCTTGTGAAGGCAATTAAGCAATATTAATTTTCCTACTCTGTGACAATTAAATCAGCCATAACATAGCAAAATAGTGTTGACAGGTTCCTTTCATAACAGGGCTTTCTTTCTTCTCACTCACATTCATTCATAGTAAGAATGTTGGTTCTACTGCATATTTGCAAATTAGCCAACTGAATAATTATTGTAGCCACTCCATTGGCAACTGATTGCTTGCCAGGTTTTCTCAGCTACTTTAAAACTAGATCTCATGTGACTACAATGATTGCTAAGTTCTTGCAAGAGTTACAATGGATGTTTTATGCTAATTCCAAAGCCACTGCACTTTTACTGAAAAAATAGGTTCTGCTCTGTTAGATCCAAACTAAAGCTATTCAATTTAGCATTTTTTGCAAGTGAGTAGTTAATTAGAAAGCAACAAATGGACCCAACATCCTCCACTGGCCATTCTCATTGACAATTATGGGATCTGTAGTTCAACCAGGAATTTTTAACCCTTTTGTATGCAATTAGAACTGCCAATATTTCAAGAACATATTACTTTATTATAAGTAGGCAGTTAATGTTCATGAGTTTGTTGCAACATTAAATAACTGCATTTTTATTAAAAATACAACAAGCAGCCAACTTTTTAAAAAGGTTGTAAAAATTGTTTTAAAAGGAGTCAACAGATAATGTTTGGTAATATCAGTGATATCCTGGGGAAAATCCAGAGTTTTTTGGGGGGAGGGACAAGTTTGTGTATCCTTATGTTAAATTTATTCTTTTACTGGTTTAATCTTTTACAATATAGTTTTGTTGTATTGTAGGCTGCCCAGAATTGCATGGCAGTGAGATGGACAGCCTAGGTGGCGCAGTGGTTAGAGTGTTGAACTGCAGGCCACTTCTGCTGATTCAATCTAGCGGTTCAAATCCC
>JANHFL010007160.1:325763-353830 GCA_032468155.1 Oxyrhabdium leporinum | reverse complement strand
GGTCTTCCATATGAGCCAGGCCCCCATGTTATCAGGGTCTTGATCTGCGCGGATTGGATCCATTGCATATGTGAAAGGTTTGAGGTCGTCCCCCCCCCCACTGTAGACAGTCCCAGTAATTTTCTACAGAATATTAAGACCATTTGAATCCTTTTGATAGCAGAGGGCCTTAGTTGGAGCAATCTGAGCCCATGGCAGTTCCGGATTTTTGAATAACTGAGTAGGATTCACAGTTATGATGAAATTTGGATCCAACCCGTTATTTCCAAATTCTAATCTTGAAACACTAACAGACATTTTTAATCCACCACCCTATTAATGAAACATTTGATCCTTACCTAACATCTGTATAGTCACACATTCTATTGATATTCATTTCCTTATGAATATTTTTGCATTAATCTGTTTTCCCTTATAATGTTTTAATTCCTTCATGACATCATTTTCAATGTGAAATACACACATGCAAAACAGTGCAACCTCTATACCTGTAATATTGCATCACAGGTTTTATAGTATTAATTAAAGGAGAAGATAAAACCCACCATGAGTAATGTGTATTATATGTCATATAATAGTTAACTATAATTAAATACAGAATTTTATCTCGGAACTTTATTCCATTTGTTCTCCAGTGTATTTATGTTTTCATCCCAAATTCCTTCTATCTCAAACAGTCACTCATGCATTCTTTGTAGAGATCATCAATAAGTACCCTGTTTTCAGCATCAGACTCTCCAAAGCTTCTTGATGGTCCACAAGCAAAGCATTATTTCTCCCTTCCTAGATAGCTACTAATATTAAGGCAAACTGTTTCTGAATATGAACATGCCATCTTACTATTATAATAGCTGTTGACAGACAAATTTATGAAGCATAGATTTAATCACCTTTGAAAGCCATCTAAGCCAATGGCTATCACATTTTGGAGTAGTTAATGATGCATTATGTGACAAGCATTTTCTTAGTCTGTTATGAATCCCCTGAACATTAATTTTAGTGGATAACCCCAAGTCTAGTACAAAGAGGAGGAGAGAAGGAGGAGGAATCCAGGAGAAATGGTTGGAGAGGATAAGATAATTATCCATGTCATGGATAATTTTATAAATCTCCATGCTTCCCTGACACATCTTTTTCAAAACTGAACAGTGCTGAACTCTCTAGCTTTTTCTAAGTAAGTATTCAAACTAAGTAAGTATTCAAACTTTGATCCTTTTGAATGCTGACATTTTACCTCCTTGTAATCAAAGCTCTGTATAATGTTCCACGTTCTGTCATAGTCTAATGATTTTGTTTTATTTACATTTTTTTCTTTAAAATCCCAAAGGAAGGTAAACAAATACTTCTTCTTGTTGTTTTTTAGGAATAGGGCTGATTAAAAATCAGACACTATGATTATGGCATGTGTATCAAAAAGTCACTTGGTTGAGTTGGGTGGCTATAGAAATAGAATAAATAACTTCAATAAATATATTGGTCCTTCCCCACCCACTTTTTTTACAGACTGAGCTGATATTTTCACTGAACTGACAAAGAATAATACTAGGCTTCAATCATATGGCCCTAGGAGCGGATCTCAGGGTCCACATGAATTCTAATTTTTTTCTCTTCAGGTTTAAATGGGGAAATCCAATATTGGATCCTCCTATTCATTATTCCATTTTGTCAGCTCTTCATGATATCAAGAACACCAAAAAGGAGGAGTGATGTTATGTAGGCTGGATCATCTTGTAGATCAGAAAGGTGCTAGGTTTACCTAGCTCTTTACTAAAACCTTAAAATGGAAAGAAATGTTAACCAGCGTTTTTCTTACTCTATATTATTTCCCCTTGATTGATTACTCTGGGCAGAATTTTTTAAAAAAAGAAAACATCAGGAACACTTTTCTTTCACTTCTGTCTTCTTGGTCAGCTTCTAGCAAGGCACTGGATTCACTGGAAGTTCCAAATGAGGAACAAGATCTCTAGCTTCATGTCTCTTCAACAGATGAAACCATCTGTGTGACTTTGGGACTGCTTTCGTCCAGTTGGATCTGCTAATTGAATAAGATCCTGAAGAATGGGCTCCCTTCTGGTTCTTTCTCAGAGAATGTCATCACTAGGGCCCATGAAAGCTTGCCTTTTCAACTGTGTCTCCTCTATAGAACAGCATCTCCCAACTGTTGTACTTTGGGAAAGCTTTAAAGCAGTTCCAAAGGCCTAAGTGAGATATATATTATGAGGTTGTTCGTTCTTGCAGTGATGATGTCTTTGTTAGTAATGAAGTCTTATTGTTCCTTGCCTTCTTTGTGTATTGGATGGGTAACATGTTGTTTTTCATTGTTTTAAACATGTTTACAAAGGTAGGGTAGGTAAGGCATTCACAGTCACCAGCAACTACAGTAAACAAATAAATAGCATAATAATGTTGGTTATAAGCAAGTTGAAAGTTGTTTGATTAGATCATTATAACAAAAATTATCACCAAGTTCGGAGGAGGTAGATACCCCAATAATAAATTTAATCTTGCAGTTCTAAATTTACCTCAAATCAAACACTACTGAATTTTTAGAATTTATTTCTGGGGAAAGATGAGAATCCTATTGTTATTAAAATATAGAAATCATGTTTGCACACCAAGAAAAAGAATGGCTGAAAAAAAGCAAACATCTACATTACACAACTCTCTGCCAAGGCCTGGCAGCACAGAATATTCTAAACTCCGGCTAGAGTTGCCAAGCCATGCCTACTTTGGCTTGCCTAGCCAATGGGAAAGAGGCTAGTGATAAATGAAGGCTTGCCAATGGTACAAGGGTCTCCTGCTGCAAGGGTTCATGAAATACTGGGCATTGCCTGGAGAAAGTAGATAGTGAGTCTGTTCAGGTTATAAGTTGGGCACAAGAATCCAGGCGATCGCTAGAGGTTAGTAAAGAAATACAGGCAACTTTCTTTGCTTCTATCTGGTGATGGTCATGAAGCAGTTATGCATTAAACTGATTCTTTGTCTATAAACATTTATTGGTCTTTTGGAATGTTATAAAGATTAGTAGGTGTTTTGCCAACCAGAAGGTGACATAAGATGGGAAGAAAAAGCAGCTGCCAGTGGCTGCTCTGAAATTGTCACTGCTGCCCTGCATTAAATCTGTAAGGAGAGCATCACTCGCTGGCTTTATTGCTGAGGCTCAGAAAAAAACTGTTCAGGAAAACATTGCAGTTTGTGTTGACATACTTTCCTCCTGAGTCAAGGACAAGCAGAATGCAGACTAATGTGACTATAAGAAAGTGCCCACAGTGTTGCAGGAGAATATTAATAATATAAAGTGGTCTCAAGTCTTTGAACTAGTCATAGACTTGCTATGTAGTTTAAAATATGACTAGGTTTAGACATGGGTGGAATTATTTGTGCCTCTAGAGATTTAAGTCATCCATCAGGGTTTGATTTTTCTAAGCATTTGTGGTTGGTTTTTGCCATCTTGCAATAGATAGCCACAGGCAGATTAAAAGAGGAATCCTGAATTTAAGATTCAGTGGCCAAGATAGCGTGGCGGGAAAAGCAACAGGAGGCTTCCTGTACTTGGGAAAACAAAACACAAAGATGTTTGTCACTGTGTTCAATGGAACAATTAAAATAAATTTACACATGCAAAGATCTTAGACCTGGGTGAGTCCACGTTTTATTACTGGTCTGAATGACAAACCCGGCAGGATGGAGTAGAAAATGACAAGAAGCCTCTTTGCTATTGGAAGTATCTCCTATGACAAATGATCCTTTCTCAAAACTAGGCAACTTGGCCATTGCCGCTGAGCACCTCTGGCTCCATTCTTCTAGTGAGAGCTTTACACACACTTCTCACGTACCCTGGCTTTTGAGGGACACTGCTGATCTGAGCTTGTAAAGTCCTCTCTGTCCTTGCTTTTACCCTGAATTCACCTCCAGCTCTAATACGTATGAAATGATGTCTGCTAACAGAAAGTGGATCTATTTTTAGCTACTTCATACAATTAGATCTAACAGGCTAGGAACACCAAGGGTAAAAACAGAAAAAAAGAGAACAGAAAAGCCATTGACCTGGACAATAGGAGTGGCCTAAATTCTTTGCAGCCATCCCTCTTCCCCACTACACACCCACCAATTCATTATCAGAATTGTCTTAATATTATCCTATTCAGATTGGTCAGTGAAATGATGCCCTTAGCGGAACATGAGAAACGGTCTAAAGTTGCAAGAGAGACTGTCCACTGACATTAATGGGAGAGCTGTGATTTACCATCAAAAAATAGAATGGTGTTGTTGAAGATATTGTGGGACACTTCCTTGCCACTCATCTCTGCCAAAAAAGTCCCGTCCTGTTCCATTCCACCCCTTGGAATGAAATTGCCAGTTGCACTAATTTTAATTTGTTATTTGCAATTCAAATTTGCTGCCAGCTTTACTGAGAGGCTGCCCTGGTCCTGACCTTTTGGTTCAAAAGTTCTTTTGATTTGTAATGTCCCCAAACTTCCTTTGAAGACTCCACTTGGCTTCACAGAATTGCATAAAGCCTAATCATTGACACTAGGATGTCCATGAATGACCAACAATAATGTGATAGAGTGGCAAACGCACTCCAGGGGAAGAATGGGTAGCCTCACATGCTCTTGCTTGTTTAGCCTCATCCCTCTCTCCCTTTCTTGCTTATTAACAATGACCTTCTTACTCACCACTCTCTGGATTCCCCAGCCCCAAATAGCTTTTAAATGCACTTCATGATCCAAGCTAGTACCTGTTAATAGGGACTGCGACCATACACTAATGCACACTCCCTCAGACTGCATCACACTCACTGGCACACTCAATCTGCACACATCTGCACATCCACCCTAACATTTTAATTAATGACAATGGTGCTTTTTCTCTCCTGTCTTCTCTCAATGCTTTAATGTGTGTCCATGACTTGCCCGGTCCCCACAGCCATGGAAATATTAGCTTGACGGATGTGCTGTGTCGCTGGTGCTCCCTCGATGGGCCTGGCTGTCAGCTCGCCGATGATGACATTAACACAGGCAGAAAGTGATGACAAATGCCTGTTATCAGCGAACGAGGCCTGTGACAAATCGAACGCCGCCTCCCGAGCAGCCCCATTACGCTGTAATAAAAAAAGATGGATGGCTCTGTGTGCTGGGGCCTGGTGCTAATGCGATTTTGCCTGGTCTCGGAGGGTTCCAATTAAGGCAGAAAAGAAAGAGCGAAGAGGAGACCCAAGAAACTCCCAGGCATGCGTGCCCAGCCTCCCTTGCCAACATTGTTCTAATCAAGTCAGATCACCTTGAAGGGGCAGGACCAAACACTTCTTCATACAAATGCATCAGCTGGAGAGATTCCCAGCTCCAGGTGGGGTTCTCAACCACAGGTGCCCTGGGAGCTGGAGGCAGCCGCTTGGACAGGCAAGTGGCACAGATGGGCCTGGGACATGTGTTTGTATTCTATCCCCCTGCCTCAGCCTCTTCTGGCAGCTCCCACTGCATCTGGCTGGCTTACTCTCCATCAGGTGAAGGGCTTAATCCAATCACTCTCTGTGCTGTCTCTTGCAGGGACAGTGAAAGTGGGGGCTGGCACTATCAGGCAGAGGGAGATGCAGTTTCTTCCAGATAAGTATCAGTGCCAGGAGGTGCTTCACTAGCACACCGAACGAAAAGGTTCCTGTGATGGATCCATCATGGGGATGCCCGTAGGAGATGCTGTTGTACACCAGGGTAAGAAAAGAAGCCATTTAGCCCCAGCTGATCCCTGGGAGATTTGACACTTGACTGTGCTGAAATTAAATGTCTCTATTTCTACCAAAAGAGCAGCAGTGGAAGAATGTCCTAGATACCGCCTTTAAGATCATATCATTCTAGCCAAATTTTCAAACAGAAAAAAGCACCTCATGTTGCACTCATACATTAAGGTTTTGAAACCCACCCCCACCCTCCCAAGAAATTAATAATAAATCATTAGTGTTCAAACACATCTGGTAATTTGTTTGAAGAAATGGTAATGGATGATGTTGGTTACTAGCTGTCTGTAGTGTTGTTACTGAGATGTTTTTGTCAAGATTATTGTTGCTGATGTGGCTTATTTAATTCTGTGAAAATCTTAATATTTGATTTGTGAGGAAATTCTAATGGAAATTCTAATGTCTGCTAACCCCACCCCCCAAAAAAAAGTTTGAACAGCAAATAAATGAGTACATAAATAAACCCTCACAATTGTCTTTTAATTTTGCTATGTGAAAAGTAAGGTAAATGTGATGAGTGTGGGATCTGTTATTTGAATCTGCAGTACTGTTATCATTTTTTTAAAAAAGGCCTGGGAGAGCCTGGAGTAGAGAGAGGTTTGATCAGCATGGCAGGATGTTGCATGTGTGAATGGTTACCTCTCCTCTCCCCACCATTCTCCTGATTCAAAACATACATCCTCAAAACTGTTATTTGCTGTTTTTTAAAAAAAGAAACCCAAGAATTTGTGTGATACAGAACAAGGGCAAAACAAGAAAGAAGTCTTGATCCAAGGTGACTTAACACTCTGAGGAGAAAGATGGTGGGAAATGTTCATGGGTCTTAGAACAGCTTTTTCCAACCTCCACCTCTTCCAAATATATGAACTATTACACCCAGAACTCTCAGCAAAGGCTGAGGAATTCTAAGGAAGCCCACATATCTAGAAGATGATGGAGTTATAGAGGAAACTCTGAGTTGGTGAGGAATTAAATCCTCATTCCCACCAAACCTGATTTAGTTCAGCTGCAAATGAGAGGACCTGAAGAACTCCAACCTAAGTGGGGAGATGGCAGACCTGCTTCTCAACATCAGATTTGAAGCATCCCCATGAAACTCTCATCCACAGATGACAACCTAGGTTATCAGGAAAAGGCCCCAAAAAACAATGTGTGTTAAATCCTACCTTCCTGTTCTAAGCATCGAGACTGGATGTGGAAAAGGAACCTCAGGTCAGGGCTGGTGGGAAAAGAGGGAGAGACACAGCTCAGGTGGAGGGAGTGTTTACACAGAGCACTGGCCAAAAGCATTTTTCCATGTGAAGCAGAGCACAAGTTCCTCTCTCCCTCTGCCCCATCCTGCCTCAATAGGTCTACTTTGTAGAAGAACACTAAAAAGGAAAACACTTTGTTGACAACTCTGCTGTTATTATTATGAACCCAACATAAAACAGAGATCCCAAATTTCTTTCTCTCCCCACATATGCATATCTGTGTGTACATACACACACACACACACACATTACACATAGATGACCCACAAAGTTTACAGCATAATCACTCATCCCTCCTCAATATCACAAACCCTTTAGTTCTAAGACACTATGGTTATAAGATCTTACAAAGGTTAGGAAGGAGCAGATAAAGAATGTAAATACCTAGGTGACATCCTTTGGCATTTCAAGCATGCTGTCATTGCCCTTCTCTTTTAGTCATCTTCTGTCAAGGCTAAATATATTCAATTCCTTCAAAATCTCTCGAGAATAATTTCTACCCTCTTAATCATCTTCATTAATCTTCTCTCAACTTTTTTAGTTTCCCTGAATCCTTGAAATTGGACAGGATTTCAAGCGTGGTCTGACCAATTAGAATACCGTTCATCCCCATTCTTTCAGCACTTTAACAATCTTTCTTTATTCGGACTTTTCAGCGTTCATATACAACTTTTGTAAAATGCATTTTCCCGGATGGAGGAATGATAATTTAGTTAAACAGTATCAGGCCTGCTATACACGCTTGGGTCAAGATCAGGATGCATTTATCTTAAAACATGTTGGCCTCCATAATACCTATTAGGCATCTTTCTTTGTTTTCCATTGTCCTGAGTAGGGAAAAATATCACACTGACTTTATTGTCATAGCTAGTTGTCAACTATTGCTGGATATTTCTACAGGAGACATTGAACTATAGTGAAGAGCTTTCACAGTGAAGACTCTCCAAGCTTTGGGCTGACTGGATCCATGCATCCAGGCTAGCCATTGGAGCTTCAGGGACAAGGGGAAGAACTTAAAAGGACATCTCTGTTCCACCAGTCTTTATTTGAGCTGCTGCTGTGCTCTGATATGTTCCTGTATCATCCATTAATCTTTGGGCTTTGCTGTTCAGTTCAACCTCCTGGTTTTTTCCTACGGACCTCGATTCCAAATCCTGTCCAGCTATGGTTTAATAGATCTTCCAAACCTGGAGAGATATTATAGTTAAACAGCCATTACTTCTGGGGGAGCAGCGGGAGTGTCAAACGGAATAGCTGTAAAGTACAATCACTTTTGCAGTGCTATCTCCTATGAATGCTTGATTTTAAATATAAAGAGGCCTCTGGCAAGGATTAGCTTTCCCTCACCCCATGAATGCTGGTTATGATCCTTACTCTGGGTCTGTTGATGATTCTAATCATTTAAAAACAGGAATTTCTAATAATGACCACTGGGATTTTGCCCAGATGGAAGTGGACTGACCATTAGTTTGAATGCATAACCAGAGTTTACCATAGTGGAATTATCCCATTGCTAGTCTATATTTGTTTCATTTGTTTTCATTCCACTTCAACTGCTTACTATTCATAATGAGTGTCTGTAAATATTTACTGCAAGTTGCTTTTATGTGTAATAAACATAAAAATATAATTTCATTCAGAATGCAGCATGTTTTACATGCTTTTATCTTGTGGATGTTACATCTTTCATTAAGCAAGCATTCAATTAAAACAATTCAATTCTTCATGCTAAGGATAGTATCTTATCATTTTACAATCTATTCTTCCTTATATGAATGATCTGAAGTGGAATAATACATTACTGAAGCTTTTTCCATGTTAACTTTTACACCTAAGATTCTAGCAGAGACTTTAGATGCCCACTGTATTAGGACTGGAATTATTTTACAGAATTGAAAAATGTCTGAGGAGATATTTTTTCAGGTTTTATTTGTCTCATAAACCTCTAGTTGGCAGACCATAATAGCTAAGAAATATTGTTCTTGATGTAAGAATTCTGAGATCTTTTTCAAGGAAATTTGACAGGAGCTTACTTGTGGGTCAAGAACAAGAAACCACAGTATAGAGAAATTATGATTCACTGTTTCTGGCTCTTGAAAAATTCAAAATAGCCATCATTATACTTAACATAGCAAATTAACCCATTTTCAAAATTCATACAATGTATTAAATAAAAAATCAAGCATGAGAGCTAATTGGCATAATCTATTAAGCCACAAACATCCAAGCTAAATAATATTACAGGTTATATGAATATACCCACTAGCAATTTGTATAAATTGGTTAAAAGTATTATAGACATAAACACAAGTCCTATGCTCTGCCCCATACCAGAAAGGAAGGAAGGAAGGAAGGAAGGAAGGAAGGAAGGAAGGAAGGAAGGAAGGAAGGAAGGAAGGAAGGAAGGAAGGAGCTATAGTAACCAAATTGGGGATTCCAGTTTTTCTTAGGTGCAGACTGTGCTTTTGCTTAAGAAGAAATAAGCCTGCTTTCAGCTCATCCAAAATAAGCTTCATCAGAACTTCACTGGCTCAAGAGCTCAGTTTGTAAAGAAAAGCAATACATGGGCAAAATGTAAAAAGTCAGGAAAGAAATGTAATTACACTTGGAATTTGAGGAAATCAAATTTCTGTCTCACCGTTATCTTTTCTTACTCCAATCTCTAAAGGACCTTTATGAGGAGTGATACTAAAGATCATAGAAGGTATTGTGGAGACTTGTGAGCTCACTTCCAGGATGCTCTCTGCTATTCCTGTGAGGCTTTTGTGGGGCTCCAAGGCGTAAAGTAAATACGATGTTAGAACTCTCAACTTCTTTTTTATATTTTAGTTATTTAAAAAAAGGGTTTTTTAGAAAAAAATCAAAGATGATGGAGATTGATGGTCACCAAGAGAGGTGTCTGAGGTCACATTTGTGCCCATGTACACTTTCCTGCTTAACTTTGCCCTCAATATAGTAAAGAATGCATAAAAGCTGTTTTACATATGTCTGAGTTTCCCTACTCCCTATTATCATCATTTGTCTACCATTGCACTATAGAATAGCCTGACTATATCATCTATTTTTTTAAATAGTTCTGTGTATATTATTGGCATGCTTATTAAATAATGCTTTTTTCATAATTTCAGCCCAATTGTGCAATGCAGACTCTTACAGCTAGTATAAGTAGGTAAAACAATGAAAGAAGAATTGCAACACTGCATGTAAAACTAAGAGTTGTGATTTCCCTTCTAAAGAACGTATCTCAATGTATTTTATATATTTAATACAAATTTGTTTCCAGATGATACTGTAAAATAACAATTGCAGTAAGGATCAAGAACACGAGAAATCAACTTCCAAGATTTAACAAATCCACTTACAATTGTTCCTTTTTGCTAATTCACGTAGGGACAAATGATACTGTCAAAAATACCAGCAATTATATATTCATGGCCTTTGAATATTTAAGAAGGAAATTCAAGTGATACCCTTATCCACCTTTTATATTCTTGCCTTGCTAGTGATGTCCAGTTATCTTAGTCCTGGAAAGCTGAAGAATAGCACTGAAGAGGAGATGGTCAATGAGAACTTACGCCCTAGATCTCCCATGGAAAACATCAGAAGAATGGGAAGACCTGGCTCCTACAATCAGCCAGAGAAGGAGAGCTTGCAGGAAGCTCACTTTAATTCTTCCCTCCCAAAGAGAACATATGGCTTTGTATTCTAACTGACTTGGGACTAGAAAACAGCAGTGCTGATCTGGCAGGGTCTTTCTATCCTTTTCCTGCTGGTGTGCATATTTGCTACTCTGAGAATGCAGAGTGCATGTTCTTGCAAATAAGTGTCTAGATGAGGGACTTGTCCATTTTATATAGCTGCTGCAGAAAATGTGACTAGGTACAAAGTTCCCAATTTATAAAAATATTAGCTACCTTTCTGAAGGACAACCTTTCCTGAACTGATGGGAATCAAGCCCAAGTAAAGCACTAGCCTCAGTTGCCTATAATTTTTATTTAAGAAAGCATATATGGCCTCTTTGGAGCCTAAACAGGGCATCTTGAAAATAAAAACAATGCTGAAACTGTGCCACTTACCAGCTTTTCTAAGTTTTTCTTTCAAACAAAAAATTAGGTCAAGCGCACCAGTTGGTAGACTGCTAATTAAAACCCCAACATTGTAACATTTCTGCCCAATCCAATGCCAAAGGAATAAGAGTCAAAAATTGCTAATTAATCAAGAGATCCAGAAAGAGAATTTCAATCCAGCTCAAATTGCGTATATGGTACTTTGTAAATTGTATGTGCAAACCTTTCAGGTCTTTAAAAAAAAGTGACCTTCCTCATCTTTGTTTTCCTTCTGCCCCTTTGATGGGATGACCTTATCTCTCTTTTAACAGACATGAGCCACTTAGTATATGGCAATTGTCTATCAAAGCACAATCAATAAATATACATATATAATAAAGAATAGATAGTGATAGGGAAGGATAATGCTGATCTTTGTATTGTTGAGAGTGTTGCTTCCGAATAAATGTTAGTTTTCTAAAAATGAATTTGTTTCACTAACTGCTAAGAAAAAATAACCCATTTCTTAATTTTCCCATACCTTGTGTTGTAATGTTCCACCACCTCACTCTTTTCCGTTAATTGTACTTGGATTCTTCATTACGTCTGCAAGGAAGGGAAGCCTTGCACAAGTACAAGTTTTTGGATGTAAAAAAAAAGAACAATTTTATAAAGTGTCAGCATACTTACCAAGTGTCGTAAATTTCTAGGACCCACAACTACAATCTCCATCTTGGAAAGAAGTCTGGCTCCAAAGAGCTGAAATCAACCTATTGCTTTAAAAGCTTTAATACTGCCTTCCCAGATTGTTTTATTTCTTTTGTTTATTCTTTTTTGTGCTTTTGTGTTGAATCATGCTAATTTGATAACCATTTCTTTTCCTTCTGTTATTTTATGACAGCACAAATTGTATTGCCCCAATAGCTGTGCTGTATTCTGCCCCCAAACAAGTAGGCTGGCAAGTGGGGCTGTCGTTACAGTTTTGATACAGAACAAGTTAATTAATGGATTTGCAAGGCTTCAGTTCCACCCCCTACCCCCCACAGCATCACCAACCAGCAAGAGAAACAATCAGCATTTGGTCTGCTTAAGGTATGCTGGAGTTGGTCTAGTGTTGGAAGGCATTTAGGATGAAGAGTTAAGACACATTTCAATTGCTCAAGGGTCAGGTTGGCTGTGCTGAGATGCTTCAGAAGAACTGGCATTGGACTATTGCAATCATACATCTAAATACTATTCTGAAATAGTATAAAACCCATGTTCAAAAAGACCCCAGCTGGCAAAGTAGTGATGGAGTAGAGGATATAGGAGGAAGTTCTCTCAATGTGTCAGTAATCTATTCTATCTCATCCACTGACTCTCCTTTGACTTTCCATTGACCAGTCAGCTAGGTTATGTTTGGACATGAGCCTAGTACTCTCCCAAAAGAGTGGTAGACCATATTCAGAAATAGACTGAATGACGAGTGGGGGAGTTGCAAGGAAAATCAGAAGATCTCCTTCCTGCTTTATCCCATGCCTCTCTGCAGCCCCTGGGATCTGTCACTCAAGCTCCAAGAGGAAACACATCAATTTTAACAGCTCCCATATATTTCCCCACCATGCTCAAGGAAATAGCAGAAGTGGTTGTGTCTGGTAGCACCCAGAAATAGACAGCAAAATAGGCAAAATGTGCCCACTTCAGTAGAAACTACAGCCACTATTTTTCAGAAGAAGTATAGGTAACATGCAGTGAATCTATTAGGGATAGAATCAGCAACGCACAACTGACAGAAACTGGCTTACCTGGCTTAAACTTACCTTGTGAACAGTCACTCTCTCCAGGGAGTACTAATCCTTTAACACAAACCTAAAATCTAACACACAATTGTGTTAAATATTAACACAAATTTAGTGTCCTTCCAAGAGACTTGGGCTAGTGTGGGAAGGTGTTTAGGATGAAGGACACTAAAACTTTGTTCAACAAAAAAATCTATGTCTAGTACACTTTTAAAAAGGTATTATATCCATGTGTAGGAGGAGCCCACATGAGACTAGGCAAATGGTTCAGAAAGTGTCTATTGGGCATTATGCAGATGTGAAACATCTTGCTCATCCTGAAACCCAAGCCAGAATGGCCACAGAGGGCCCACTGATCAGGTGGGGCGGGGGGGGGGGGCTAGAAGAATCGACTGTACTATTATTTGTGTGCTTTGCATGGGATGCAAACATAGCACTATCTGGAATGTCTTAAACAAGCTTCTTTTTCTGTCCCAGAAAAAGAAAGGACATGTGTGCATGTGTCAGTGTGCCATATTAAATATGAGGCACATTGAAATAGCCTCATCCCTATTTCTGATTCCAAAGAGCCAGCAGATAAGTGGCAATTACATAAACACATATACGTATGTGCTATGGAGGGAGGTGGTCCTTGTCCTATTCAGGTACATATAAATAGAAATCAGATTTCCCCTAATTAATTCTTGTATTGCATGCACCAAAATATAGTACCTGCATGTACAATTGTTATGACATGTTTGTATGATGTCTGGAAATATGTCACTGAATAGATCATTTGACACCTTCCCGTCCCCGCCGTCTTCTTCCATGGTCCTGTAGAGCACTCTGTTAGCACAAAGTCAAAGCCATTGAGATCAGTGGACTGGAAAGCATTTCCTGAAGGACACCCTTTTGTACCCTTGTGATCTCTAGCTGTTTTTTAGCTCCCATCATCTCCAGCTCCAGATACTCCCTGAGGGAGTTGCAGTCCTCATATCTGAAGAGCAACAGCTGGAGAAAACTGGTATAGTGTGTACGTATCTTAGTGGTTTTCATACATTGCCCGTTCACTAACCCTAATACAATTGACCCACAAATTGTCTTTGGTTAATACACAACAGACAAGGTCACTGTAGATTGGCACCTGCCATAAATCAATGATATGTTTGCAGAGCAATAGATTTGGGGGTTGGGGAAGGAAGGTCACTTGTAAAGCAGCCCAAAAGGGGGGTTGCCTGAAGACGCATCTTCACTGTCAGTGCAAAAGCTGTGCAAGTTGATAGTGATACATTGCTCAAAACTGTCCTGTGGAGAGAGAAAAGCTCAAAAGAAGGTTTACGTGGATTTTAAAACTTGAAAAACAAAAAGTAACAGAATGTTCCTAATAAAATGCAAATGCATCCTTGTTCCTTATTTCTGAAGCCACTCCGGTGCACAAGAACTGCTATAATTCCAAGAAGGAGCACAAGAAACAAGAAATAGCAAATACATCTAAAAGGCAGTAATAAACTGCCTTAACAATAATTTCTCCTTCCCAAGAGAAGAACTGTGAGTGAAACCTCCATTCCCTAATGAATAATTTGCAGTTTTCTTGTCAAACTGTAAGTTCCACAATTCTTTGTAACAAGTTATAAAATGTTCACATACGTTTGTAACATAGATATTTCCTTAGCTGAGTGAGGGGATGGAGCAGAATACATTGGCAAGTACAGGTAGCCCTTGACTTGCAACAGTTCATTTAGGGAGTGTTCAAAGTTACAACGGCACTGAAAAAAGTGACTTACGATCGTTTTTCACACTTACAACCGTTGCAGTGTCTCCATGGTCACATGGTCAAAATTCAGATGATTCAGATGGTTCATATTTATGACGGTTGCAGGGTCCTGGGGTCCTGGGATTAGTTTTTGGGACCTTCTGACAAGCAAAGTCAATGGGGAAGCCAGATTTACTTAACAACCATGTTACTAACTTAATTACTACAATGATTCACTTAACAACTCTGGAAGAAAAGTTGTAAAAGGAGGCAAAACTCACATAACAAATGTTTCACTTAGCAACATAAATTTGGGGCTCAATTGTGGTCGTAAGTCGAAGACTACCTGTCCTTGGATCATCTGCCTTCTGGTTAGTTGGGCGGATAGAAAGATACCTGGATACGGTTTATTATACCAATTCTGTATTATTTCAGTGATATTTTGTTATTTTAGTTATTTTAGTTACAACACTTGCCCTTCACATTCATTCAACCAGTTTGTTTAGTGGTTAAGGCACTGGGCTAGAAACTAGAAGATGGTGAGTTCTAGTCCTACTTTAGACATGAAAGCTGGCTGGGTGACTTTGGGCCAGTCGCTTTCTCTCAGCCCAGCCCACCTCACAGGATTGTTATTGTGGGGCCAGTAGGAGGAGAGAGTATTAGGTACAGTATGTTCATCACCTTGAATTATTTATAAAAATAATAAAGGCGGGATATAAATAAGTAGATGGTTACCTGTCCACGTGTTCTTTTCTATTCTTCTTGCCTGGTTCTTACCGCAAAGCTATCAATATATGATGAGAGGAGGAGTTTTATTTATCAGCCAGTTTGTCACAGAGTCTGATGTAAGTGACCCATGCAAGCTCACCGATTTATCCATGCAGTTAAATCTTGGGTCACCCTAGCTAATTAGCTGAAGTAGACATCAAGACCTGGGGAGAGCGGATGGAGAGGGGAATAACGAAATAGGTATGAGGACATCATCACACAAAGGCCATGAGTTATATACTCGTGTCAGGTGTGGAAGAAAAGCATATGGTTCTGGGATTGACATAATATCACTGTGTGTGATTGTTTTGCCATAATTGCAGTTCACTGTACTGTAGAGGCTGCTGAAAGAACATCTGCAAAACTGAATTTTGCTACCATCTGCAAATAATGACCATTCTCTGCCTTAAGTTTGAACCATGCAGGAAGAGACAATGTAGGAAAAGACATGTTGTTTTGAATAAAAATGAGAGGCCTCCCTTTCCCTGTTTGCTCACTGTGCTACGTACACAAGCAAGGTACTTTTGTTCTCTTTGAAGCAGGTTGGCAAGAGTCAAAGTCACACTTACATTTCCTAAACTGGCCTAGAGCAGTGGAATACACCCATAAACTATTATGAGAACACAGCCTCGTTGTTGTTGCAGCTCCAATTTTAGGCATTGATTTTCCCCACCTTAGATTCATACTTGAGCTTGCTAAATTATTCATGTTTTCTTGCCTTATATTCCCGAGCTGAAACATGGAGTATTCAAAATAATGTTGCTGATTATATTATAAATGTGCATATGACTGTTGCAGCCTGATTTTCATCAAAAGGGCTCTAGTTCTTCTATAACAAGTAACATGATAAGTTGAGCGAAGCCAGTTGCTGTTATAGTGCTGACTAGGCATTGCCTTGTCCTCTATTTCCCCCTGGTGGACATCAAATTGTAAGAAATTTCTTTTTGGCATCACCTTGGATTTGGTTTTAATCTCCAAGAAAGGTTACAAAGCATAGTAAGATTCATCGCTGTGTAAAGGTGAAGGAGCAGAAATCTCCTTTTAGATGAGTGATAGATCTTATCCTTTTACAGACTAGTCAGAAGTCTAGAGGTTAATAAACTAAAGTTGGCTGTGCATTGGAGACCCTCTACATTAATAATACTCTAAGAACTTCCGTGTGGTTTGCTTCTTTTTTCATTCTACCAATGTGTCTATAATTCATCTAGACCAGGGCTGTCAAACTCGTGGCCCACGGGCCAGATGCGTCACATGCTGGCCAGACCCACTCCCGGTTTAGCAAAGGGGGAAAAGTCGCGATACGTCACGTGACACCACCGTGGCGTGATTTTGACACCCCTGATCTAGACGTTGGATGAAAGAGAGAGTGTTGGATACTTTCAAAAACAGTATTTAAGGGTTTGTGGGATCCTCCAGCAAGTTGTTCTTGTCCCATTTACTCACAAGTATTTGTAGTCATGATAAGTGAAACAATCCGGTAACATGCAAAATTTGTTATTAGAATTTTACAGAAAATCCATGCAATAATAATAATTAAGACGTTGACTTAAGGTAGAATTATATTATGGTGTAATTATAATAATTATCTGATTTGCTAGAGGTTTGGATTCCAATGTAAAAACTTCTGGGACTTTTAAGTTGAGAAGGTTTTGTAAAATGAGTAGGTTAAGATCTTATGGGATTTGAAGGTCTAGACAGTTGGTATCCTGTTCATAACATGCCTTAAATAACTGTTATTGAAAAGAAGAAAGGCTGGTTCATTGATGTTGCTATATTGGGTAATGCTAGGATTGAGGAAAAACAATTTGGGGAAAAAATGCAGTACCATGATTTGCAAATATATAATCATATATTAAATTTGTATGCCACCTGATTCCCAGTGATCCTTGTATTCATCAGACCACGTTTTATCTCCCTTTTGTCAATGTTTTCTGTATCAATACCAACATTTTGTTTAGCTAGACAAACACAACAGATTTCCGAAGAATTGAATGTTCAGTATTCTTTTGCACCCTTGCACATCTGAACTATAGTTGGCAATGAATTGTTTAATGAATGAAATATTATTTATATTTCATCTTTCCATATATTTCATTTAAATGATTGCAAGCCAGAGTATTACTTAAAGAAAAGTAAATAAACAAGAGAGTACTTTGGTGTACTAGCTACTGCACCAAGACAGAAACTGGAAGGAGGCAGTAGCAAACCACTTCTGAAAATCATTGCCAAGAAAACTGGGGTGACTTGTCCAGGCAGTCTCGAAGAATCAGAAATGATTGGATGGAACAAAAGAAAATAAACAAATTTCAGGAACCTTCCAAGTGGGAATTTGTTGCTGCTGATATTTTGTAGAAAAAGAAAGAAGCCACTGAATTAGTTGTCCTCAGCCTCCCTCCTTCTCCTCTCATCTATCCAGCACCATTTTGTTTTTATTTTTACTCCAAAATATCAAAATAATGTGGTGGTTTTTGTTTTTTTTAAATCCTGATATGTCTATATAACAACACTGATTGTACTCTTGTTTTCTCTCCCCCCAATCACTCAGCTTCTGGAACATTTGTCTAAAACCTTGCTCCCTTCCTGAACTCAAAAAAAAAAAAGAGTAGGGTGGAAGAGAAACTTTAGCAGTTAGTCAAATATATATAAGCCTGAGTTCACTCCACATTTCACAAATCGGCGTAAATAGTGTACATCAAACTTCCCAGAAGTAAAATTCTTAGCGGAAACCAGTTCGGTCAGTTTTGCAAACAATACAAACACACTTGTAGTGACTAATGCAAAAGGTGTTCACATCAGGACACAATCAGGTAGTAAACACTCCAAGTCACTTCAAGGCTGGAGTTGGATCATAAAGTACTTGAAATACTGAAATAGCCTGATTCCATAACATTATATCATTGCATTTTAAACTTAATCTCTTCCCTTTAATGCTCCTTGATATAGGTTTGCTATAGTATATTCCAATTCTCAATTTCCAACCAACATGTTGATAATTGGATCAGAAATGAGGCCCAACAATTCTGGGAATGGCTCATACCAGAAAACAAGACAACACTGATTAAAATGTTTTTCCATCTTTGTCTACAAATATAGGAGATGTGGGGCTATTACCAAATTGCAAATGAGACATGCAGCCTTCAATGTTACCTTCATAAGCACTGATGTGCTTTTATAGATGACACTCCCTTCCTCACCCCAGTTTTCTTGTCTCCTCTGGATTTAGATTCTTTTCATTTGCAAAGCTGATGCAGAAAACTATTGTTGTGAATACACACACACACACACACACATATATATACACACATACACATACACACACACATACACATACACACACACACACATATATATATATATATTCCCAAGATAAGTACCACTGGTGCTAAACATGGTGAGCTGCTACAGCTGAGGACTGCATTTGGATATACCCAAAAAGAAAACGTACAATGGGCCTGATAGCAAGCCTCCTAGAAAACTAAAGAGCATGCCATCTAGTAATGTTTGTGACTGGCTAGGCTGAAATGGCAGACTTTTTTTTATTGAAGGGCAGCTCATATCATGTTCTCAAGATTCCAGATGCCCCCAAGGACTGGGGATTTCTGGTCTAGCCCATTCAGAACATTGAGCTTATTGACACACAGGTCAACAGTGGTTTTATCTTGTCTAGAGTTCAGTTTGTTTTATCAGTTGTAAACACCAATTTAGGTTGTTTACTACCTTATGAGCATTAAGAAACACCCAGACAGAATGATATTTCAGATGAAATCTTTAGATAACAAAGAAACAATTTCCTTATTGTACTAAATAGCACAAATGATTTCTTGGTGTATTGCTGAGGCTGAAGACCATATGGTGCAATGGCAGTTGCCCAACACTTCTTCATGGGGTTATCCAAAAAGAGGCAGCACATTGGAAACTGAGTCCTTCATTCCATGGAGCCCCAGAAGAATCACATTGCCAAGATGCCGAGGATTGCTTAGAGGTTCTCAGAAATCCAGAGAACTCTGGTTGGTTCCAATACAGTCTATCCAAAACAATAACCAAACTCATTTCAATCTCAAGGTGATAATAAGTAAGTCATATGAGAATAAATTCAAATGACTGATTTTCATGCAGGAGTATAAATATATAGTACTAATATATATAGTAATATAGTATCAATTGTCTATCCTACTCAAATCCTTAGTAAATTTCTTGGAGACATTTCTCACCTTATCATGATTTTCTATATCTTTCTGCTTATTTAATTTATTAAATGCCACTGCAATTTTAAGCAATATGATTTTTAGCTATTTTTAAAGTACCATTTTACTAAAAAAAGCCCCAACAACCTCCCCAATAAAAAAAAAGAAGTTTAACAATTCTGCTCCCATTCTCTCCATTTAAATTGTATTAATACCCTACCTTCTATGATACTAAAATTGAAAAAAAAATACCAAGAAGGATAACTTTTTTGACAATTTCCCTTAAAGAAATCTCTAGCCATAAAATGACTACTAACATCTACACTACATCCTCTTTTAGAGTTCCAGGAATTATACTTTCATTTCAACAGAAATTAATCTCCTCTTTAATATTCCTAAATCTAAATCTATTTTTTTTTGCCAGGAACAAATGAAATTTAGAAAGATGCCCTAAATCAATGGACAATAGTTATATTTGATTCAACTCATAATTTGTTTCAAGGAATCAAATAACTGGATTTTGTTCGATAATCTCTCTTTCAATCGCTTTGATTTGATGTTACTTTTATAAGCAGCCATAAATATGGTGGAATAATGGCACAGAGCTGATATCCACGAACTTTGAATGAATTAATAAAATGAATATTATTTTATTGAGACCCTTTGTTTCTAGCAGTCTATCCTTCCATATATAAACATGAATGTGTGCGTCCATACACACTCACACACACGAGCGTGTACAAACCTGCATAATCATACAAAAGTCAGCAAATGCATTAAGCTGCTGAGCTTTATTATTGCGCCATGGCCTAAATAGGAGAACGATACCCTAGTAACACATTTGCTTTGAGACGGGGGACCCATCAGAAATATTGCGGCAGCCTTCATCAGCCCCATTTCCTGTGATGACAAAATGCTGAGTTATTGTCTTGCTTGACTAGCAAGGCAACGAGTCTGTAAACTCTGTTATTGTGCCACTTTCCCAACAAATGAAAAATCATTGATCATAAAGTAGGCATGCTGTCAGAGCCAAGAATGGAAAACAGATAGACAAGAAAGAGAGGGGGAAATTATTGGGCACTGCTGGTCAGGTCAAGGCAGGTTAAGTGGCTAAAAAGGTTGCAGGGGTAAAATCTCAAGTCCTCTTAATTGTTAAGACAACAAATCTCTAGTCACAGCTCCCAGGTTACTGCTTCTTACACAGTGCCAATGACTTTGCAAGGTTCTTCATAAATTCTTGTGATGTTGGACCAAGCAAGCTGTATAAGACTTTGACTTGCTTATATGCATCCCACAATTAAGGCAAAAGGACTTGAACATCATCTCATAGTTTGTTTGTTTTTTGTTTTTTGTCTGTTCAAGCTACTGTTGACTCCTGGCACTACAACTCCCTTCAGTTTTCTTGATGAGGTTTTTCAGAAGTGATTTGCTATTGCCTCCTTCTTAGGGCTGAGAGACAATGACTGGCCTAAAGTCACTCAGCTGGCTTTGTGTCTAAGTGAGAACTGGCCTGGCGTCTTAACTGGCTCTCTAGCTGCCATCTACTTTTCCAGAAACAAGGAAAGGTTTGTGGAATAGGTAGCTGGAGAAGGGAATGTAAGATATGAACGGCCAACTGACAACTCTAACCTCAACCCATTTTTATAAGACTATACACTCCAGTGATTGATGGGTAATGACCACAGAGTGCACATTTATAAGTAATCCTATCAGGAAATGGGAAAGAGATCATCCTGGGGTTTGGACAGTTTCACCCTGGTGCCAGACAGAGTAGGTTCTATTAGGCGAAACATGGTTTTCCAAAGTGAGGTATGCACCATCTTGCAGCAGCATAACGACTTTCTCACTGTCGTGTAAAGACATCTTTCATGCACATACTACAGTTTTTAAAGTACATGTATAGTCTACTGCGGTGATATGATAATATCACAAGGGATGTAGCCTTTAATTACCCCAGTTTCAAGGACTCAGGCTTTGCTCCTGGCTGTGTGAAGCCTTTGAGAATATCTGCAGCATGGTGAGAAATGTGTTATTCCCAGAGGGGTGGTCCTAGTTACCCTCGGTTTGTTGCATCAAAAGCCCCCATACTGGCTCAGTTTTTAATTACAAGTGCTCCGATACAGAGAAGGTATAGCATCCGCTGTTTTTGCATGTTAATGAGGGTGCTTAATATTCATGAGTCAATATTTTAAGGTGGCGAATCGCTGTGCAGTAGGTGCACATATGAATGGGAGTTTATCATGATTAGGCAAATCAGGAGGGAGAAGAAGCGGCAGGGGAAGGGAAGATGGATTTCTCCAATAAAATTAACTAAGGCCGCTACGGCATGCTGCTCCCCCTTCTCCTACCCGTGTGCTTTGCTGAGCTCTCTCTTTCCTCAAATTTATGAGGCCAATTACAGAGATGAGCTTGGAAGTTTCTGGGAACTTCACTAAGTGCAAACGGCGCTCCCTGCTGTTCCCATCAAATTAATTAACCAAGCACTATTGATGGCTGTCCGGCTCTGGCGAGAGGATTTAGCTACAGGGAAACTCTGGCTTTGGATACACAGTGAATGGTGCTGTTTGAAAACAGAATGATCTGGGCTTCTACTGCTGCTGGAAATCTGACTGTCATCACACACAGAGCAGAGTTACAGAACCACCAACACTTCTTGGCATTGTGAAGAATGATGGGCTGGCCCTCTAGGGCCTGCAGCTGGCTAGAAGGAGAACTGCAGTTTTCCCCACACGTGAGGAAAGCCTGGATTGTGATCCCCACTCTCCTTTTCCATTCAAAGGGCATAGTTGCTGAAGAGGATTGAAATTGTAGCCCACTGTATGTGAAAATGCAGTGCAAGATGGACTTATTGGATGAATAAAGGAATAGGATTGTGGCAGCCAAACAACAGCAAAGACACGGAAGAATTGTAAGAAGGGATGCCTATGTTAGAGAGCCCGTCTGGTGCGGTGGTGAAGGTGCTAGCCTAGAAACTAGGAGATTGTGAGTTCTAGGCCTCCCTTTGGGGAGATAGATAGATAGATAGATGGATGGATGGATGGATGGATGGATGGATGGATGGATGGATGGATGGATGGATGGATGGATGGATGGATGGATGGATGTGTGTGTGTGGATGGATGGATAGATAAATAGAAATAGAAATAAATAAATGCCTTGTCCTGAGAGTAAATATAATTTATTTGTATTGTGCACGATATTTTATTCTGAGTCATTCCCTTCTTACCAAATGCTGCTGCAGAGGATTCAGTTTGTAGTAGTTGACACCATAAGTAACAGTATAATGCTGCTCATGTAATAATTTAACATGTGCATTTAAAACTTTCTCCACTGCTTCATCAAAATAATCAAAATACTGTTTACATTCATCTGTTATATTCATCTAACAACAATATCATAATTTTGAGCTACTCATGTTTTTAAAGAGAAATCCTGAAAATGAAGGGAGGCATTTTAACGATAAAGCAATCTACTGAATTTTAAACATTCTGTGTACTACATTTAAATACAAAATACTGGGCTCTCTTTTATTCAGAATGCAATTCCCTAACAGTCTAAAATTCATTCTCAGTAGAATAACTTAAACGTAAGTATTATCCTCAAAGTGCTGGCTGGACAATCTCAATCATGATAGATAGGATTTGAATTAATTAAAGCTGAAATCGTTATGAATATTTACCAGGAAAAAATATACAGTTTAACTTCAGATAAGGACATTAAGTAGGTTTTTATCTCTGCAATTGCGCTCATGAGCTAATCTACCTGAGGGGGGAAAAACTTCCTTTCGGAACAATGATATTTACATCTGATTTTGCACAAATTTAAAGAGAATTGTCCAGATTATGCATCATTTGCAATAGATAAGTGTGCATAAATTACACATACATACAAAGACACACATATATTTCATGTTTCTAAATTGCCCCTCTCCCTCAAGGAGCGGCTCTGGGCAATGTACAGAATAATCAACATATAAAACAGCATATATCCTGGCTTGTGAAAACAATTATCAAATTAACCTGTTTGGAACAGGGCTTCAATGAAACAGCAAATATAATCTTTATTGATTAGCTGTTGTTTCTGTGAATATAATATTATAGCAAATTTCTTGGAAATGAATTTTTTTCTGTTTGCATCAAGCAGCTAATAATTTCAAATCCATGTGCAGCAATCAAAAGGAAAAGAGGAAATTAGCTCTCTAGCAAATATTTTATTAGGAAAAACTAGCATTGTATTTTTTTCCTTATTCTGCTACCTTGTTTTTGGTCTCATTTTTATTTAGAGTTAATATTATTGTCATAAGCTTCTAATGATATCCACTTGATGATAACATGCTACTCCAAAGGCTCATTATGTTCAACATTCAACATTTCATGCAGATATTCAACCTAATACTCTTATATGGGAATAAATCTCACTGATCTCAAGGGGTTTGGAGTAAGCTCTTTTGCATATCTGATCTTACTGTTGTTCAGTCACTTCTGAGTGTTTGTGAACTTGACAAACAGTATTAAGCCAGGATAGTCTGTCAGTAACTGCTTCTTTGATCTCATGTTTGTGTTAAGCTGATGCTTGTGTCATCAGTGTAGCGATTACATCTAGCTCCCTTGTCTTCCTTTGATCTCGTTTTGATTGCCTTTGATTTTTCCAAGCATGTGGAAAATAATTCCTGCTTTTTTATTATATGTTCAAAGTCCTATAGCTTTAGCTTTAGCTTCATTGTCAGTGCTTCATTGATCAGTCTGATTTTACTTCATCTAGTATTACAATTTGCAATTCAAAGTATTCTCAGCAATTTTCTCCACAACCACAATTCATAGGGCAGCCTGTCCTTTAAAAAAAAATCAGTCTTACTGATAAAACAGTTTTCACACCTCTATACTATAACACATAATAGCTCTATAAAGCCCTACAAAGCATGGGACCAGGCTATTGATGGAATCAGTTTCACCCCTTGAAGGAGCCTGTCACATTTGATAAGGCAGGGAAGGTATACTGTAGACCCCATCAGTCAAAGACTGTCAACTGGCAGGGTCTAAGGAAGACAGCTTTTTCTGCCACTGCCACCACATTATGGAACATCCTTTCCCCAGAGGTGAGGCAGTTTCCCCCTTCACCTGGTTCTCCACAAAGGGTCAAAACATGCTTTGCAGTCTTGCATGGCAGCGGGAGGCACACAAAGGATCAGGCAATTCTGGAGCTGGCTGGCCCTCCATTTTTATTAGTCAATGTTAAATGGTCGTTTCAGATTTTTTTATTTCTTTGAAATGTTATAATCTCACAATTTTAAAGTGTTTAATCCTAAATTATTAATATTCTAATGCTAACTTTATATGCTGATTATACTGTACACTACCCAGAGCCCCTCCTTGAGGGGGACAGGTGGTCTAGAAACATAAAACATAAATAAATAACAATAACTATATTTTTATATTTGTTGTTTATAAATATAGAGAATGAAGAAGATGGAGATAGTAGGACCCATTATCCAAGTGACAAAGTCTAAAAGTATGTGAAAGTATGTGAAAACAGCTCAGACAGATACCTTCTTAATAGACATGGGCATAAGGAGACGAGGTACAGCACAATCAGACTTGCAAGATTCTATTATACTCACACTCATTGAAAGTAGTTTTAGCTTACTTCCATATATTTTCTGGTTGCTTTGGACTTAAGATATGTTTTTCCCTTTGTCATTTTGGTAATGGATCTTGCCTACATCAGTCAAAGTCAACTTTCTTACTCTCTACAACAATATATCCCTCAGAACAAGTAAAATTAGCCATTTCTATGCTGGGAGGATTAGATGGCCCTGGAGAAGTTTCGCTCTATACTATTTTATTATTTATTTGATTTATATAGCAACCCATCTCACTTAAGTAACTGTAGGCAACTAATAATAAAAGATGAAATACCTAATATAAAAGTAAAAACACACAGGACCCAAACAATCTAAAAACAACCATCAGCAAATCCAAGAGAGGAACTCCAGCAAGTCTCAGGCATAAAAGTCTGAGTCCCTTTCAGGGACTTGTGAAAAGCTAGCAGGGTTGGGGCGAGTTTTCCAAAATCCAAAAGCAATGGAAGCCAATGAAGATTGAAAGCAATGGTGTCCCATGTGCCAAGTAATCCATGGCACCGACTGCCTGCAATGCTGCATTCTGCACCAGCTGAAGCTTCCAAATAGTCCACAAGGGCAACACCATGTATTGTATTATAATAGTCCAATTCAGTGGTACGTACAAGCATAAGTATCTTGACTTTGTTTTGGTAGGTAGTGAGCTACCAATGAAAGTTGTCTGTGCAGGTCTCAAAATACAACATTCACCATCTACAATGCCATATCCAGAGCCACCTTCAATCCTCTAAACATCTTTAAGAGTCATAACTAATGATCAAATTCTTTCAGGATATTGTGGTATCTGATGTCATGTGGGTACCTAAATCACACAATTTGTCTTACGATGTTATGATACTGATATCATCATTTCCTATTCCCCCTTGAACGTTCTTATTTAAAAGCTACCCCATGAAGTGCTGTCATTATTGTTACAATCTGCACTATTTTGGTGAACTTTATTTTAATCTGCAGTCCTGCGCACATTTAAATTTTTGTTTCATGAAAAGCAATAGGAATTGCTTGAAGGTAGTCAGGCAGAGTGCATTATAATTAAAATTGAAACTTACTGTTTTAAAAAAAAAACAACGAAAGGAAAACAGCAATTTTTCCTTTTTTATCACTTAATAACTCAGCCTTTTAAAAAGAGCTAAAATGTATTAAAATCTCTATAAACATGCACTTTATGACCAAAAGCATCATTTGCCTAATGGAAGAGACAGTCCTTAAAATAAATGGTTATGTTTTAATGTCTTCAATATGTTTAGATAAATTAACACTGATTTTAATTACAACTTGAAGAGTTCTTACTAAAATGAAGCATTGGTTTTAGTGTAATTGGCTGTTATTTATTCTCAGTGACATTGGTTTTAAATGACTGGCATAGAAAATCAGAGTGCGAACAGATAGAAATATCTCCTCTAAAATGAAATCTGTCTATTCAGACAGGAGAAATTAAAGACTGGCTTAGAAACTTCACTAAATAAATTAGCAACCAAGTACATTCCTATGCTTTTATATTTCTGCACTTTTATAGTTAAAAAATCAAAACAGATACGCCAGTGATAGATTTGAACTTTACATGAGCAGGGACATTTGATTTGTAGAGGAGAAACTTAATGAAAATGGCATAGGTTATAGTACTATGATAATCTTGTTAATAACATAACCTCTGTTTCTTCATTCAAGTCCATTCCTCTAAGTCTATCTATCTCAGTTTATGCAACCAAACCAGGTCCTATGTAGGACTGCTCTTAGTTGAAATGCCATGAATTTTCAGGAGGAAAGAACATCTGGATTATTTAATGGGACATATGGAAAGGCCTTGTTTAGATTGATCAGTTTGTGAAAAGGAGGAAAGCAGGGCATTAACATTGGGGGATTATGGGAGTATTGCCCAATATACAAGAAAACTAGCCTTCATTTTACAACATAAAAATGCACAATAGGCAGACTGAGCCTGTTAAGAGTTATAAGAGAAAATAAGATAGGTAGAGAAGTTTAACTGGGAGTGAGGTAGGTTACAGCTGGATGGTAATCTGCTTCATTGATAAAATTGTATTCTTATTTATCACATAACTCGTTTGAAACTATTCTGTTCTGATCTATTCCTTGACTGTTTAAAATGTTTTATTTGTTTTTAATATTACACATAAAACTATGCTCCAGCATCAGGAAGAAAATAGAAAGGGAAAGTAGGCTCTCCATGAATACAAATTCTGCAATGTCTCTCGAAGCTTACCATGTATAACAAAACCAGTTCATTTTGGTACAAATTGACAAATTCTTAGATTAGGGATTATATTATCTCCAAGATTATCAGCAGATTAATTGGGCACCAATAAAAGAATGTGAGCTATTTTTCAAGATGATTTTTAGTATAAGCATTTTCCATTTTAATTTTAATTTAATTTAAATTTTTACTGACAAACATATGCATAAAAACGAAACAATTCAAAGTAAAAAATAAGGGGGTGTGTGGAAAATTAGGAAAAAAGAAAAAAGGCATTTAAATCACTGAAGATAGAATGAATGAATGAATGAATCCACCAATAACGCAATTCAAATTTTGAAATTTAAAATTTTGAGATTTCCCATTCTTTTTACAGAATTATTATAGCATTATACAAATTATTACAATTTCATTTTCAAGCAATGAATTAAAGCTAGATAATACAGAATCTTATTGTCCAATCGTGCCTCAGAGCTAGTTCAAATACAGAGCTGATAAATTTCATTTAGTCAGTCTTTAATATCTGATATACACTTATCCTTTTCAGAATATAAAATCAGCTTAATTGCAACAATTCAGGTTCTATATACCCAATCTCTTCCTAAAGTAATAAATTCCAAACTTCTTCAATATAATTTAACACTCATTAATGTGCTTAAACTTAATCCTCCTCCTCCTCCTCCTCCTCCTCCTCCTCCTCCTCCTCCTCCTCCTCCTCCTCC
>JANHFL010007160.1:292740-325663 GCA_032468155.1 Oxyrhabdium leporinum | reverse complement strand
TATTATTATTATTATTATTATTATTATTATTATTATTATTATTATTATTATTATTATTATTATTATTATTATTCATTGTATAAATGCTATTGTGTTAAATAACTGCTGGCTTTTTCCCCCCCATTAGGCTTTCTTTAATGAGAAATACATATATGAGCATCCAGAAGATCATGAAAAAATTGAAAAGCTAAAGGACCTAATTGCCTGGCAGGTAAATCAGATTGACAAGGAACCAAATGTCTTTTCCAAATAGTTTATTGTCACTTTTGACAAAAATGTGGCATGAAAGAATTCACTCTAGTGCATATGTTTATTACCTTCGCTGATTTATTCCATTAGTGACAAAAAGGAATATAAAGATATAAGTTAGATTTCCAGATGTAAATTTTCATATTGGGATTGCAGAAATCTTAATTATAAATATTTCATGACAAAGTTGTGCTAGATCTAGATTAAAGTACAGAATATGGAAGATATAATTAATAAATAAAAGAGCAGCTTCCCCCCAACATGCTGGCCTTATAATGAATTGCATCTTAATTTCTAAAATCTCACGATAAGTTTGGAATGTATATGATTTCTGAGTTTATTATGAGAGCTAATCCAATATATCTTGTGGGCATCATGTTCGGGAACCAAAAAAGGTAAAATCTTAAAAATAAGAAACTTGAATTAATAGATGGTGTTGTCCAAAGTAGCTAAAAGTAAAAAACAACAACAACAGGTGTATATTTCGGGTTTTATCACTGCATTCTGCATCATAAAACAGCCTGCCTGAGGCTTCAGAGAATATTGAATATGCTTAAACTTCATTGAGCTTTTTAAATGATTTTTCTAAACCAGGTTTAGTAACTTTCTGGGGATTATGAAATTACATGGTTCTCTTATATATTCTTGTATTTAACAGTGAGTTTTGACTAGAAAGTACTTAATTAGAAAATTAATTACAAATACTGCTGACAGCAGGTTACTATAATTTAAAACAAAATAAGAAGAGGGAAGAAGTCCACTGAAGGGGAAAAGTGATCTCAGATGTGAAGTTTGCTGTTATAAACCAGAAGAAATATGCAGTTGATGTTGCAGAAAGAAGTAACATTGATGGAGGGAAAAAAGTAAAACCTTCTAATGACTAAATCATTAGAGGATATCTGTAATTCAAAAATATGTATTAAATATAAATATATGTCATTATAATGATTTATGTGATGCGCAGATGATGCCCAATTTCATCATGCAAATGATGATGATGATGTAAATTGCCACAGAAATTTGCTCCGTTGCATAAAAAGTCCATTACATTGAGGTCCGCTAAATGGAAGTTTCACTGTACTTATTTTTTTGTTTATTTCTTATTCAAGGAATTTAAAATGAGGATTTAGTTTTATTAACAGTGCTATTTTATGTGAGTTTATTCAGCTCTGCTCGTGTCTTAATAATTATGTATTGAATTGCCGCTAAAATTAAAATTTTCATCAATGATTAAAAGAAGATAAAAGTACAAGAATAGGGAGTTAATATCTACAGGGCTTATGGCATGTCCCTGTCTGAAATCAACTGGGATATATTTTTAGCAATTGAAAGCTCATAGCAGAAAAAGTCAAAGGATTGAACCAGCAAGGCCAAACTTCAGTTGATGAGAAAGCACAAGGGCTTAGCTGTTCAAAGAAAAAACACTCAGAGACAGTGGAGGTGATCCTCCATTATGAAGACACAGAAACAGAAGAACAAGAGCTGTTCCTCTGTCGAAAACATAGAGGATAGTTTGCACCACTGGAAGTCAGAAATTGTTTTCAGATCATTGCAAATATAAGAGATTCCACCTTTTTCAGGGAAGATACAGCAGAATAGGAGATTATTATTATCATTATCATTATTATCATTATTATCATTATTATTATTATTATTTTATAAAATACATCAAGAAATTGCAGCTTCCTGCAATAACACCAGCAGAACTGCAAAAAACTGCGCTACTCGGAACATCATACATCTTAAGAAGGTAGCAGCAGCCCGTATCAACCATCAGCACCAGTCAATGGTATTTGTGATGCATTTTGGAATGTCCAGTTGACTGAGTTTCATGTTTAATGAATAAAGTATATAATAATAATAATAATGTTGTGGGAACATAAGGTGGAAAAAGTTGTCAAAAATGAGAAGGTGAAGATTTTGTGGGACTTCTGAACACAGATGGATCGTCATTTGGAACACAACACGCCAGATATCACAGTTGTCGAAAAACAAGTGTACAATTCATTGATATCGCTGTACCAGGAGACGCCAGAGTCGAAGAAAAAGAACTGGAAAAAATCACGAAATATCACGACCTGGCCATCAAAGCACGATTATAGATGAGACATGTAACAGTGATACCCATTGTCATTAGGGCACTTGGTACCATGTCCAAGAATTTTATAAAATACATCAAGAAATTGCAGCTTCCTGCAATAACACCAGCAGAACGGCAAAAAACTGCGCTACTAGGAACATTGCACATTTTAAGAAAGTACTTGGTTGATACGTAGGACGCTGGCAGCAACCCGTATCAACCATTAGCACCAGTCAATGGTATTTGTGATGCATTTTTGAATGCTCAGTTGACTGAGTTTCATGTTAAATGAATAAAGTATATAATAATAATAATGATAATGATAACAACAACAGCAACCCAATCATGTTCATTATTGCTATTTGCTTATCTTGCATTCTTTTTAATGTGGTTTGCTTCATTCTGGAATTAATGTATAGCATTAAAGATCCGTAAGCAACAGAGACATGTTGTGCAATACATTTGTATTATGATTCTATTTTGTCTTCTTTCAAAGAACACAAGATCGTGTTCCTACTCCGTTTTTGAAATTTCACAAAAAAAAAACATAGTGAGGTATATTAATTTAATCAAATATGGAGCTGCTGTATCAATAAACTTTGAAATAAATCCAATATCTCAAAAGTAGGACTCGTCCATACATAGGACTCTGGAAAGCTTTGACTCAGCTTCAGTTAGTCAGAAGATAATTTCATCAAATTATCCCTTCATACTGAGTCCAGCTCCTGAGTCAATTTGACATGTCAGTTTTATTGCATGCCTCTCATTCATATGAAAATTTGTTGAACTTTGGGGCATGTGCACACCCAAACAGTTTTTATGAAGTTGACTCGTTGTACCTATTCAGATCAATGTTAGATGAATCACTGATTCAGATCAGATATGCACATGGGATTTTTACATCCTGTACTTGGTGTCTAAATAAAAGAAATATCTAGCATTGATAAAGTTACACATTTGGGATAATGAAATGTCTACAAGAAAACAACCAAGCTCAGAGAGCACCAAGGAACCTCATTTCAACCTTGAACTACAAATATTCGCCTTTAATGGTAAAGAAATATCTATAAAACCAAATCAAATTTTCTAATTTTGTAAAACATTTTGCAATGTTTCAAATAGTTTAGAAATGTAGTGGTCTTACTATTCTCACTAACTTATCTATTTTATTTTTATTTATTCATTTTATTGTTTTCTAACAATAAGCTTTTTAGACATTTCCCACATGTTCCTCCTTTTAAAAACAGCTTTATTTTTTTCTTTCCGCTGCTATTTCATTCTTTTGTACCTTCATAAAACAAGTTGCATAGCATCTCCAACATTATATTTATAGTTAAACAAACAGAAATTGTTGTCTTACTTCTAAAGTCCTTTCCTGCTTTATTAACATTCTGTGTGATTCTCTCTTGCTCTTTCCACTCCTGTTTTTGGACCTGAATATCTAGAGTGGAAATTTTTTGCCAAATTAGGCTTTGAACCAACAGAAATATAATGAGGGCAACAGTTGCTGTGTGGCACTGAGGGCTCCTCCAGAGTTTTCCTTATCAACAAAACATAAATCTGCAGGCAGTGAGAAGGGGCTGGAATATTTAATTCAATTTCTATCCAAAGATGTGGCTTTAGAGAGCTAAATCTCTGTGGAAATGCTAAGAGGGAATCTGATGCATGACAGAAGACCAAAACACAATGGCTTTGTTCCTAATGAATCACTAAACTTGTTTTCTTTGTAATTGACACAGATATCATCTGGGAATAACTCTGGTATTGCTTTTTTAAAATGTGCACTATAGATGTTATGCATTTCCCACCTCAAAAGTGGAAATGTTGGGGGTCATCTGAGGATATTCAGTTGCAATTGTCCCAGACTAACCATGCAACTGCCAGGTCTTCTCAAACACAACCTCTTGTCCTCGAAAGAGATTCCCTCTTGAATTGATGGCACTAACCTTCTGGCTGGCATTTTAAAAGGTCTTGAAAACACTTCATAAACCCAGACTTCTAATTTTTGAAAGTTGTAATCTTCATGTTTAATTTTAATAGCTTATTAAATATAATAGAATAAATTAAGAACCTACATACTTACTTAACCCTCATTTTGTTCCTTTTTGGAGTGAGCAATCGTATGTGAAGCATGGAAAAGGAATAGGAAGGAAGGAAGGAAGGAAGGAAGGAAGGAAGGAAGGAAGGAAGGAAGGAAGGAAGGAAGGAAAAAAAGAAAAAAGAAAGGAAGAGCCATATAGTGCACCACTGGGATGGAAGGTTGGAAAAGAAGATCATGATGTTAAGAACAAGCGCAAGCAAGCTGGAACAGATTGAAAGGAAAGAAGCTGAAGAACGAGAAGACTAAAGAACACCTGATCAAGAAAAATCACCTAGAAACAAGGAAGATTAAGGAAGCCCTGAAAATTATAAGGCAGCAAGTAACACCTATAGCCAAAAAGATATTTACCACTATCGCAAAAAGATAGCGTCAGATTTTGCAATTTCAGTCAAATCAGAAGTGTAGTCTACCAATTCATCAATGGAGACAATGCAGGGAACCAGTCAACACCTACACCCGAAAAAGAAGAAACAGTGCAATTCTTGGCACAGTTTTGCCACAACCCAAAGAAATACAATAATAATATAGCTTGAATAAAGGAGACAGATAAGAATAAAAAACAAGTTGAAATGAAACAATTTGTAATAACAGCCAAAATAGTGGAGAAATGGGCAAGGAAAATCAAGAAATGGTCAGCACCAGGTGAAGATGAATGGCATTGTTTTTGATTGAAACATTTAACTGATCTACACCCACTCATTGCCAAGCATCTTAACAACATATGCAAGAAGTTGCGGTTGAAGATTGCTTAACATCTGGTAAAATCTATCTGATCTTTAACTTTAACACCATCAAACATCTGCTTATCCAAGAAGATTCAATAGGTGGATAAAAATATCAGATCTAATCTAAACATGACTGACTGTGTAACCAAAAATAATAATAAATAACAGCATCTGCCTATCCCAAGTTCTTGGAAAGGACTTGATAGGAGAACAATGCTAACTAAACATATGGTGACTGTATAAACAACTATAATAATATAAGAGATGCCTGCGATGCATATTAACGTCACTGAATTTCTTGGTTTTAGAAGTAACTTCCAAAAAAAGAGAGAGGGAAGAGGAAATATTTCATTAATAATGTAGAAGATACCTTATGATATGTATTTGTGTACATATACATTATATCTACATATAGATACAGAGTTAATGTAAGAGTAATAGAGTGTAAGCATGTTGCTTATTCTACTGATGGATACAGAAAGAAAAGAGCATCCCTGTTCTTTAGGGCTAAGAGCCCCGAGAATTGTTAATCCACCCCAGGAAGCCCCAAATCACATTTCATTTGGTTTCCTCTCCCATTAATCCGTTGCAACATTGAGCTGAATTTTAATTTTCAGGATCATCAGACTTGCAGTCTATAAGCAGGAGTAGGAGCTTCCCAGAAAAAAAGAACAGCCCAGCATCAGAGTCCTTGTAATGAGCTCCTTAACCTATCTTAATTTCTGAATGCACTCGGTCTCTCCCTCCCTCCCTCCCTCACAAATGATAGCTCGAGTCTGTTGTTAACTCCAAAGATCTATGAGCCATGGGCAGAACTTCCAGCCAGTTTTCTACCTACTCTTCCGCATTGGATTTTTTTTTTTAACAATGAAAAGCTTTTAATAATGGTATCCAAATATGCATGATATGGTTCAGAGCCACTCGTAGGTGGAAACTAGACACCGGGGAGATTTCCAGGGTTGCTATAAGCCAAACCCATCCACAACTCCTGGATTTACCATTGGCCCATGCCTGCCACTTTACCCAGCCACCCTCCTCCATATGTACCTGTCCATACAGGGGTAGAGGCAAAGAGCCCAACCCCATAAACCCCGTGATTCTTATCTGCCTACTATCTTTACCCTTTTCAAAATTCGATTCTTAGGATCAATTTACATAATCCAAGAGTTCATTGCTCAAAATCTCAGCTTCTGCAGTGCTACCTAGGGTTCTTTGCAGCAAAATTCACATGTTTTTAGATGGATAGCATCTGTTTCTAATCAAGTAGCAATGTATCCTCTCTAAACATTTGTGAGTACATCAGGACAATTGTATAATTAGAGCCTACACTGGAAGTATTTATTATATGCTTCTCCAGTAAGGACCATGGCTTTTGCCACCAACAAAAGGGAGAAAATGAAGCACTGAGCTTCGATAGCTATGTTGTGAATAGATATTGACATTTTAGAAAGAATTCAGAGGTAAAAGCAATGGAATATAAGACAATGAAAAAAACGGAAAGGTTTATTTATTGTGAAACAAAGATAGATTAAAGTATTTATAAACAGTATCCAGGAAGTGTAAAGGTAAACATAAGTACAGTGGCAAAGGAAAAGACAGGACAATGGTTTATGCAGCAGCAATATAAATTTAGGGACCTCAAGTATTAAAGCATTACTGAGTATCTCTTAGATGTGGAATTTCTTTTTGTCTGGGAAGAAAGTGCTCTCAGGAATTACCACTAAAACTCCAAAGTATGGGTTATTCCATAAGAACTTCACTAGAATTCTTTGGAAATCTAGAAAAAAGCATATGCATCATGACCATGATTTTTTGTAGAATCTCAAGTGATTTAAATCTTCATAGATGTGAAAATATGCTTGAAAAATCATGGGCAATATCTAATAAAATTCCAAATGAAATGCAAGGGGTGAATAAACCATCTAGTGATGAAGAACAGTATATCAGAACTTAAGGGACTCTTTTTGTATCTTTTCTTGTCTACATAAGTCAGACCTAATTGTGTAAAAACATTTTTAAAAATTGAAATTTTGCAACAAAAAAAAGACCCCACCAACAAGGGAAAATTTTGATCACATATTTTTAATGTAGGTTACAGAACACAGCTTTCACTGGCATAGTATTTTTTATAGTTGTAGATCCTTTCATATCCAAGAGGCCTTTGGGATATTTCCATATCCTGTATATGTAAGAGTATATTTGATTTAATAGCATATTTGCCTATAACTGAATCTTTAGCTGTAGTTTTAGTATTTGATTTCTTTTCATTCTCCCTCTAGAAGATGCACTGTTGAACTTATCAAGAAAAGTGGTTTCTACACAAATACTGTTTAAACATTTACATATTCTGAAAACTGTGCAACTTATTAATCATAGTACCATTTAATTTCAGAAGATGAAACCATAGAGGGTGAAGGGATTCATTAAAAGGATATTGAAAATTATACATTCTGAAACCTGTTCAAGATGCTTAAAGATTGGCTATTAAGAAAGAACTGACACAAATCTTTAAAAAGCTAAGCAAGGTCAGACCTAGTTAGAACTTAGCTGAAGACCATTACAAATCCCAGACTTGTAGAACAGAGTGGGACCTTGGAAATTCCCAGAGAAGGGCAACATCAAAACACTTTCATATTATTGCCAAGAAAACATGTGGCTACCAGTATGTACAGAATGTCATGGCCAAGTCTCCGCCGGCCAACTTGTTCTAGCCAACTCTTCACAGGACAGCTTGCCACAGGACAATTCAACAAATACAAAAGTTAAATTATTTTTTATGGAACCGTGGATAACAACAACGCCGTAATATCAATCCAGAAATACAACAGTTACAATAATTTTGACAAAGCCCCTGATATTCGTTCCAACTCCTTAGGGGTGCTTCCACTCTGGGTCAGGTGACCAGGAAGAACACCTTAAATCGGAGTAATTGGCTACATCCTGATCCATTGAGCAATTGCTTTCCCATAAGGATGCATTGGGGGAAGTTTTCTGGATTCCCCCCCACCCTGCAATCTCTGGCCCAGATTCAGGCTATTTTTACATTAATCGTCTTCTATTTGGCTTCTGTCTCTACACCAAGCTTGGTTTTGTTCCATTCTGTTTTCAAACAATTATTCTTATGATAGTCAGACAAAATCCTAAGCCCCCTTATATAATTTCTTTCCAAGTTTCAATTGATTTAGAAAGAATAAAAATGACTTACATGACAATTAGAGTTATAGTTTAAATGAATCTATAACAGTGGCCAGGCCTCTATGAGAGGCTTTAACTGTATAATGACTTTGATTTAAATACAAAATTTTAGAGATGCTATTAGGTTCCATTTTTAATTTCCTTTGTTTTACATTGCTTCTTTTATCATTCAAAAATAATAATTAATGAAAAAAAGAAGAAAAAATCCTTACACAGTGCTGCTTAGCACTGCTTAGAACGATTGTGTCTGAACACTCTTTGAATGTGAAACAGCTTTAATATTTCTACCACTTGTAATAAATACAGAAAAATATTTCTGGCTTTGACCATAGGACTATTTGTATATTTACTTAAAATGTTTTATGCTGATTTGCAATATAATATCTTTGAACAAGTATGAAATATTTGTTCAAACAGCAGCATGAAACAGGTTAGATAATGCAACAATAAACATATCTAAGGGAAGTTGATATCCATTCATTTAAAAGCACAAGGGTACAGAAATTGTAACACAGCTCTAAAGTTGAAAATCCCAAGTACAATTGGGAAATCTTTTGCACTGTAATTCCCTCTTTCTTTCTCTTCAGGTCTCAAAATTCTCACTGGCTCACCATCATATTTGCCTTCTAAAATTTCTTATATCCCTCACAAATCATGAAGACTGCAGCAGAGAGGCAGATCAAAAGATGGCTATAGCACTCTCAGTCCAGTTGAAATGCCTTGTTTAAAATCTCCACACACTCCACTGGCAGCTTCACACAAGTAAAGGCATTGAGAAAAAAATGTCACAGGACAACAGTAAATTGATGAACAATATTATCTATTTCCTACAAGAATTATTATCTTATAAAATTTTTGGCTACACATGAGTGGAACTTTACAATGGCTTTAATGAGAATAACCACTAGATCCTACTTGGAGAAAATAGTTTATGATTAGTGGACTACATTTTTTGGGTTCGTCAAAATAGTATACCATAAGAGACCACAAGAGGACACTCTCACCTTAGAGAACATTCATGATCAGAACTGGATAAGAATACAAAGCATTCCTCCAATTTAAGAGTTGTTGCATTTTTTATTTTGTTTGTTTTGTGTTAGTAAAGTTTTTAAAAGAATATACTTTCAGTTTTCTAGTTAGAGCTGAAGTGCTGAACTTCAATTCTCCCAGTTCAAACTGAATCTCATGGGTGAGTATATGGAGTATTTTTGGATCCTGTACTTGGTTCTCAATCAATCCCAAACCACTTATTCAATAGTTATTATTCTAACAATATTGTTTGTACATGTTATTTTGTTGTTAGAAATATTTAAATCACAGCTTGCCTAATGTACTAAATAAGTACAAGAGGAGTGAGTGAGCAATTTTTCTCTTTTGGGAAATTTTTATAAAAATTTCTATTCCACTTTATTATTAAAACAATCTCAAAACAGATAGATGATTTCCCCCTTTAAAGGATGTTTAATTAATCTAACTGAAAAGCCAATTGAAACTTAATATTCCAATTTCCTTTTTTTCCCACTGAAAATTCATGAGAAAGGATGCTGCTTTTGTTTGACACTTTGCTACAGAATTTCAGCAGTATGATCTTGGGAGAAAAAGTTTGCAAAAAAGGTTTCAGTGACTGCCTGAGGTCTATAGACTTCGAGTTCTAAAGCAGCTTACACCAATCTTGTTTTACTTGACTGTGTGTGTGTGTGTGTGCGTGCGCATGTGCCTCTATAGTGTTGACTCTTGGCAACTGCAGGCAACTCTCTGCAGTTTTCTTGTCAAGATTTTGGAAGTGGTTTGCCATTGCCTGCTTCCTAGAGTTGCAAGAGAGTGACTGGCCAAGGGCACCAACTGGCTTCATGACTAAAGTGAGACTAGAATTCATAATACCCCGGGTTCCAGCCTAATGTTTAACCACTACACCAAATTCATAAGGCTCTCCTTATAAATTTAATGGGCCACAATGTCAAAGACTGAACTACAAGTTGTAGCAACAAAAAGCCTATGGAAATTAAATGTCAAAGGATTTTTGTCTTTCTAAAGATTATGGATGAAAGCAATGCTAGAGCAGCCTGCTGGTAAACAACTTCCTTCTTGTTGCCGGACACAAAAAGATGCTCCCCTCTCTTCCTCTCCAATGGAGCCATTGCTTCTCTCCTCACCACCAGGGCTTGGATGCATTTGTGCAATATGTTTCACTAGGTTAAAGACCTAGTGGCAGCATTTACACAAGCCCTGGTTGTCTGTGTGGTTCTTTGTGCCTTAGTGAGTTGGACCAATTTAGTCTGTTTGGTTAGTTTATGATTCAGTGAAGTGTACAAATTCAGAAAATTGGCTTAATCCTTGGAGTGAAATGGCAAGGAGCAGTGAGGCTGAGACTGTACTGATGGTATCTCAGTGAATAACTCAGGAAAATGTCTCGGGTTTTCCTGTCAATACTCAAGAGCACAGGGAATAAAATGGAACCTTCTGGGACACAACAGGTCAAACATAAAACGTAAAATGTTACTGATACGTATTACCTTGCCCAGGGCAGGATATCATAGTATTAGAAGAGCCACATAACAACCCTGTGTGTTTTGACTGAGAGAATGGTTATTGATCAAAATTATTCAGTGGGTTTCATGGTTAAGTGAAAGATCTGAACTCCTGATTCCTAAAATCTAGGTCGCATATACTTCTTGGGATAAAATTAATGGGGCTATTCTACAGCAGAGTTTACAACTTAAGGACAAAAAGTTGATGGTACAGTGAAAATGCAACTAGCGGCTAATTACTTGACAACTATGTGTGATCTAGCACTGTGAATTTTCTCACAGAATCCAGGTCAAATCTCTTGCCAATAAGAATCCATTATAAAAGAGGATTGCAGCCATCAGAGTTGAATTGAGACCCCTCATAAAATTGAGGACTGAGGCTTCACTGAAGTCTACGAAAGCTATAAGCAGGCCATGGACCCCAACCCTTCATTTGATTCACCACCTGGTTGCCCAATTGCTGATTCCAGTTATTTGTAAAAATCGTTCACTGTGGGAGTTTAGAAGCTTTGATGATTTAAAGCTATTGTTAGTACCTGGGTGTGAATTGTGGCTCCCTGTCACCAGCACAAAAGGTAGAACAAGAGTTATTCCTTCTGAACTCAGATCAAGAGAGCAGGGGTGGTAGAGGGAGAGAAAAAAAAATAATTACCTTCAATAAGATCATCTAGTCTTACCTCTGAGTGGGTCAAGAATTGTCTTTCAATTCACACAATAACCAACATATTCAACTGAGGTTATCTCCTAAAGAGCATCACTACAACTCAGAGAACAAATCCTTTAAAAACAGGTGACCTTTCCAATTATCATCGGTACCATCAGCCCTCAACTGGTTCACGTATAGTACCCAATTGCAAAGAAATAGTAATTAGAATTAGTGCAACTGTGGCATAAAAGCTCTTGTTTTTCATCTTCCAAGAGTCTCTTGGTTAACCTTAAGAAGATGTATTTTACAAGTAACTCAAACTATCTTTCAGTCTTTTTTCCAAACCAAGCAGCATGTACCTGTCAAATCTCTAAGTCAGGTATATCCAATCCACAGCCTGCGGGCCACATCAGGCCCAAGACAGCTAGTAAAGTGGCCCCACAAGATTGTAAACTTTTATCATTATGTGACTTATATACATTTATTATATTATATATTGTATACATGGCCCAAGACAATTCCTCGTCACTCAATGCAGCTTAGGCAAGCCAAAACATTGCACGCGTATTCTCTAAGCTTTCCCTTCTTTGTACCTGCTTTTTTTCAAAATCCTTTACTCATAGTCAACATGCAGTTTTTAGTTGATAATCCCTGACTCCTGCATTTATCATTAAATTATCATAAGTTATCACAATACATTAAATTAAACACAAAGAAATTGTCTAGGAGTCTCTAACGTCAGAAGGCTGGACATCATAAAAACAGAAAGGCAAGATACTAGAAAAGACAATTAGTCCAAGCTTATGCTAAAATAGTCCAAGCTAAAATGGAAACTAGGAAGGGGTCACGACTCAATGAAATATCTTGTTTTATACTCAGATAAAACAGCCTTCATCCACCGACATATGATGAAAAAAACAGCCACATAAAATTTTGGATTGCTACTGTCAGAATAGACAATATTCAGCAAGATAAACAAATAATTTGATTCTATGGTGCAGTTTCCTAAAATGCTATGACATTGTCTTTACTCATGGTAACGCCTATTTAGCTGTTTCCATTCTATCAAATCATAAAGAAAGAAAAATTGGAGAACTGTAATACCATTAAAAATTAGAAAAGGAAACAGCAAGTTTCTAGTCCATAAAGCAATGAAGGCAGTTTTAAGGCATATTACAGGTCACACCTTAAAAAAAAATCAGTTCTGTTTGTTTGGATAGCTTTTCTTGGGAGGGGGATCCAGCACCTGGCTAATTTACATATCTAGAATTAACAAATGAGTCTATTTGTCAGAGAATTTAGGAAACTTAATCTAAAGGATCGTTGTTCTATCCCTGTTTAACAATCAGAGAAAAATACATTTAGTGAATGCCTTGTACAGTGAATGTTTGAAGTTAGGACAGTGATGAAAAAGTAACTTTGCAACCAATCCTCGCAGGTCAACAAAGCAAACAAAAGTTGAAGCAGGATCATTTTTGCCAGTCCCAATTGTGATTGCTAAAAGAGGACTACCTGTAAATTTCTGCCATTTTTCTTGATGCTAAAAATTTACCCAAGTAGACAAGTAAAAACCTATCTTGCTGCAATGTTTTCACTTCATTGGTCTCCTATCTTTGACCTCAAGGAAATTTTAGAAGTCAAAAGTTCCAACATCTGGTATCACATCAGTCTTTATGGTCAATATGTACTGTGCAAATACAGAAATCTGTTTCAATGATATTATTACTATTTAAAGAACTCTTAAAATATATTCCTGAAAACAGAACATAAGCTAATTAATAAGAAATGTATTATGTAGTGCAAATAATGAATTGCCTTTTCTTCCCATAGATCAAATGTGGCTCCAGAACCATATATGATTCTTGGCCTAATTTCATGCAACACTCTGCCTACAGTTTCAGGTGTCTACTGGAAATTATCAGATTTCTAGCAGCCTGCAAGAAAGTAAACTTGGTAACAAAAAGAGGAAGCCCTGTCCTTCAGCTCCAGCAATTTTTAAATTAATTTTTAGGTTTACACCCCATCTTTATTTTGTACAATTCAAGACGATGTACATTAAGCTCCTGCCTATTTTTCTTACAACAGCTCTATGAGGTGGATTAGGTTGAGAGTGTGATTAGCCCGGAGCCCTCCAGGCAACTCTGCAATGTATAGTCTTCTGAAGTGGTCTTTCCCATAGATCTCCAAAATACTGTAAGGATAGTAACCCTGCAATTCATGTCTTTAAAATTAGTTAAATTTTGTAAATTCCCTATTTGTCCTAAGTAGGCATTGATTGATTTTTTTAATGTGCAAAACAAGTTTACAATCATAGTCTCTCATTCTTGGAATTCATAACTGAATGAGTTGATTTGTCCATAGTTTTTTCCTGTCACTGAAATCTTTCAAAACTAATCAGACTTTAAAAATCTTGGGATTTTCACAGCCAATGGGGGAAAACAATAATCTGCTCACCAAGTCCGTTGCTTTGCAAATATACCTCAAGGAAAAGAAGCAAAAGATATACAGTATATGTTTGAAAATCTCATGCAAGTCCCCATTTCTCCGCTACTTCTTTTCCTGCTTTACCAGTCCCTCTCATAAGGCTCTCGGTAAGGCAACCCCAGATGTACAAACACATCCTTCTCAGTAGGTGTGGACAGGACAATCCCAGATCCAGTTTTGAGGCCATCTGGTCCTCGCACTACACCACTGCAGAGGGCATGCTCTGACAGACTCATGCCTTTAGTCCTGGCCAGGGCTCGCATGGAGCGATTGAAGTGGGCTGAGCCCGTAAAGTACAACAAAGCACAGGCAAACTCTCTGTAGGGCACCACAATGATGTCGAGGCGCCTGTGGTGCCTGTCTGGGCCTGGCAAACGGCAGACTCCGAGGTACTTCTGCTGGCTTCCATTGTCTTCCTGATTCACCAAGTCATCCGTGAGAAAGCCTGAGTGGAAAGCACAGTGTGTGAGACAAATACTGTACTATTATTGCAAAGGATTGAGAAGTAAGCTGACGCTAGGAGCTACCCTCTTACTTATATCAGTCTCAGGTCCTGCCAGATCAATGTAATTGGAAGGAACGTTCCTGGAGGACAGGACATCACCAGGACATCACTGTTCACAGTGACCTGGTCTGCCTTTTCATAATGATTTGCTATTAAAAACAAAAGAAAAGGGAGAGGCTCCCGAAACATGAAGGACTAGTTAAACAAGTACCGTAGAGAACAATAAATAGCCCACTCTTTATCCCCAAAAGTCCAAGAAAGAAAATCTTTTCCCAGTATAGCAGCAATTACTGGTCTACAGTATTCAACTTTAAGAAAAAGTGCCAAGATCAACTCAAGCTAACAAAACTAGGCCTCTTCTGTATTCCTATTTATGTTTTCTTTAAATAGGCGGATACATTCAGGAACATGATTCTGAACTCCCACCCCCACCATGGAACCAGCTGGTATTCTCATACCACTTTTATGAAGAACGCTGAGCAGTTTGTTGAATACTCCTTGGTGGGAGTGTCCATCAGGATGAGTCACCAGTACATCCACATCTCCACAAGTGGGTTTTCCGCGCCGGAAAGAGCCACATCCTATACACACTAGTTCAGGTATAATAGACCGAGCTGCTTCTCTAACCTTAAAGAGACAGATCAGAGAAATTAAATGCTCTCAAATATCACTTACTGTAATACGACAATTCTCAACTTATAAAGGAGAGTATTTGTAGCTCAGGCTTGAAATGAGGGATCCTTGGTGCTCTCTGAGCTTGGTTGTTTTCTTCCAGACATTTCATTTACCTAAAGTGGGTAACATCATCAGTGATAGTGATGCTAGCTAGCATCGCAAGCTATCACTAGAAAACAACCAAGCTCAGAGACTACGAAGGACCCCTCAATCCTCAACTTACCACCACAATTGGGACAGGAGCTTCAATAAGCAAAATAATGGAGTCACTGACAATTTTATGATTTTTTTGCTGCAGTCATTTTTTGCTGCAAGTCACATGGTTGTTAAAGGAACCTGGGTTCTTCCAATGACTCTGCTTGTTAGAAACTACCTGGGAAGGTCACAAATAGTGATCATGTGACCCCAGGACACAGCAACCACTGAAAATACATGCCAGTCACTAATTGCCCAAATTTTAATCACATGACCGTGGGGGCATGTGATGATAAGTGCAAGGACCGACAGTAAGTCACTTTTTTTAGCAACCTCATAACTTCAAACAGCTGTTAAAAATGGTTGTAAGTCAAGGACTACCTGTAATTCAATGGCGTAGCATCTCATTTGCTTGACATGCATGATAAATAAAACAAATTGAAAAGTAAATGCCACCATAATCCAAGTATTTTCTAATGAATGGTAAAATAATATCATGGAAACAAAGGCAAATGCCATTAGATTTAATCTGTTTCTCTTAGAATATAGAACCACGGAAGACTTCACATTGAAAAGGATTCAATTTATCCTTGCCTGAGAATGGGTGGTTCTCCTGCTATAGGCCTACATCTCTTACTTCAGTATCATGTATGGAATCTTAATCCCAAGAATCTGACTTTTCTTTCAGAACTGCAGTTAAATATCAAGAACTGGAACTCCCAATCCAATACGCATATGCCCAATGATACGTTCCCTGTCAGCTCCTTTCCTACACTGTCTTTATTAAAGCATCATTTGAAGGTGATTTCGGTATGTAGGATTATCAGTATTATGATGCCAATCATCCATTTTAACAAACAAAGACATAGCTACTGGTTCAGAACATAGGGAATAGAGGGGACTGGGGGAAATCAGTTTAGAGGATGAGTGCTCCTTGTCAGTCTCCAGGATCATCCTTCATTAGTGAGGAATAAACCCATTAACCTTTGCCCTGCAACATTTGGAATCACCTTCATGGCTTTTCTAATGCAGATCTTCCCCCTCTGCATCCCCAATTAAGTTTTCTTGAAAGCAGCAAACCCCATACTGCACCTTGGATCTTCGACAGACAGCAGCTAATCCCCTCTTTCTCTTGTCTCTTCCCCGAGGTAGGCAAGAGAAGGGTAATCCCATCAAATCCACAATAGGCCCATTCCCATCAAATCCACAATAGGCCCATTCCCAAGGGCGGAGGTTCCCCAAAGAACTTTAATCCTATGTAAGGGGTGATGCCCTACCTGGCAACTATGCATTGTTTAGGGGCAGGCACTGTGACTGAGTGACAGCGTCATGCTGCCCAGTGCTGCCATGGCAATTCCACTGTACAGGAGGAACAATGAAAACGGTTTTTTATGTGGCTTAGAGCTCTGAATTTAAAGAGCTGCATTAATATATAAACCTGAAGTATGGTCCAGCCCAAACATAAAAACAAGGGGGGAAAAACATTTGGCTAAAGGATGCAAAGCACTCTTTCCTTACCAAGACAGCAACAATGGAAAATCGCAGATGTTTTTTTCAATCATCTTACCAGTTATCTGAGAATTATTTAGAGAAGGATTGGCATAACATATTGGGAATTTATCAAGGCTTCATTAGTGAAAATTAAAGCAGAAATGATGTTGGTAAATGAGATTGATTATAGGTCAGGTAAAAAGGCTTGCAGAACATAGAAATAAAAATATATTAACGTGGATGGAGGTTTGAATTTATTTCTCAATTGTAAGTAATTCCAACTCTGGAAAACAGAAATCTTCAATTTCAGCAGTAAATGTGCCTAAAAAGAGAAACTGGTTTGTAATAGGCAGAAGTTTGGATATGATTAGAGCCATGTTCTTTTGCTTTTGAGCAAGTATGGAGAGAGAACGCTGCTTCAAATAAGAGGTTTCATTAAGAGTCATGGCTTGGATGGCTGGTATATAAAAGGAAGTAAGCTAAGCCAGTCTTCCTCAGCCTGTGCTATTTGAGAATAGAAAAAAAAGTGCTTTCCAGTTGTGAAGAACATGAGGTCATAAAGACTTAGGTGGTGAACAAAGACGAGACCGAGTAATCAATTCCACGGGCAAGCTAAAACTACTTTTACTGAGGTTACCTATAATAACAGAGCCTTGCAAGTCTGGGTTGTACATCCTTTCCATTTGTAGATTCCTATGAAAAAATGAGGTGCATGCCTGAGTCATTTCCAAATGTTCTCTTGTTTCTTTGGATTTAAAAAAAAAATCACCTCATTTTGCCTTGATAGTGTTCTTGATATTTTCATCAGTCATCTTCCTTACTCTCTACACTCTACAGAATGAAGTGTCTCTTCATTCACCCCTTGATCTAAGGCATGTATATCTGCTGTGGTATCTTGGCTCTTTCTAGAACAAGGTGACTCTCAGTTTTAGCGTTTCAAATAGTAAATGGGGGTGGGGTAAGGGGAATGCCCAAACATCCTAAAATAGGCATGCCAGTAATAAGTTTGGAAGATGGGTGGAATCAACATAGAAAATACATTAGTGTTTAACTACATAGTATCTCTAATATGGTATCCCTTTGGAAAATATTTTGAGTAGTTTTATTTGGCAAACTGCCAAGTGGAAAAAATATGAGATCAATAAAACCAAGATGGAATAGCCTTATGATTAAAGTCTGGTGAAAAATAGCCTATGATCTTCTGTGAACATCTCACTATAGTTTTAAACAAGGTACTCACAGTCTGTTCAATTTCAGCAGCTTCTTGCCGTGGCATGCGTTCCAAGAAGTCTTTGTAATACTTAAGGCCCATAGCTTGCTGGCTGGTGAGAGAGGCCCTAGTGCGGATGTCATCCAGAGTGCGAAAACCCTGGGCAGAACACGTAACAGAATTATAGGAGTTTTGTTTTCAATAATACTTAATAAGCAATATCATCGACCTTAGAATCCACCACTGATGCGGTGTAACAGGAATGACAACACACTATGCGCTGTTGGTAATATTGTCCTGATTTCCCTCTGCAAATCATATACAATGCTGAGAAGCTATCATTTTTTTTTCATGAACAGAAGCTCAAAACATGCGAGCGTTCGTTCATTCACACACACACTCACACACACACACACAAAACGTCATGGTATTGCTACTGGAAAACACCGTAGTGATTCAGTAGGAATTTGGCCTTTTTGCAAGGTAAGACAGTTAATACATAAACTGTTGCTACTGGTAATAAAGCAAAAAAGATTGATACAAACAAAATTAACACATTATAGCTTTACACACACTATAAGAGAGGAAGAGAGGACACTAGTATCATGTGTCCAATATAGACAGTATAAAATCTCCAGAGGAAGCCCTCCCTGAATAAATCATAACTAAAAAAGTAGCAATACTAATATAAACTGGTATGCCTTGCAGCAAGGATATAAACAAATAGAAGGCAATGACCACAGAATCATTGCTTTATAGAGGACAGAGAGTTACCTGCTGGTACCACATCTGGCTAGTCTTTACTCCTGCTCCCCATATATTGGAAAATAATTCTAGCACTGAGACATTGTCACCGATGTGGTCGAGTTTTCGAAGGTGCCCACTCTCCAGGATTTCTACAATCTTTTCTGCCATCTGTTTTCCAATTCCGGGAATCTTACAGGCTTCCTGAAAGGAGAACAATGAAACAGCAACTAGTTCAAAGCAAAGCTCAAATTTACTCTGAGTATTTTAGGTATGCTGTGTTTCATTATGCCTAGTGCACACCCAATTTTCTAATACAGACCACCATCCTAAAAAAAAGATGATTAGCATTTAAAAAACTATGCAAGCGTTACACCCCCTTGTATCTTTTAGTTTTGGCCTACAGATCTTTTGTCTGAATCTCAAGGCAGCCCTAGCCTTTCTCTGCACTCTTTTCAAAAGATCAAAAGTTCAGCATAATCTTGATAAAAGATTCTGCATACATTGTAAAATTAGTAAAATACTTTCCAAACAGCAGGATGGAATAATAGGGATATGTAAGTAGGATGCAGGCCACAGCTGTTTGAAATCACTTGTCTATATAACATTAAAAAGACCACAAATTGGAACTGTTCCTGCAGAAAAAAAAATACTAAGCCAGAAAGGTACAGATACCTTGGAGAAAGTAGATATATGACAGAAAAACAGACATCCTTACTAAATTTTGTCTCAATTACCTGATAAGATGTGATAGGCTTATGATAACTCTTGAGTGCATTAATAGCTTTTGAGTAGCTTAGACCCCTCCACTTGTCTCCTTGGACAGAGTAGGCTTTAGCCAGCACTTCCAGCTTCTCTGTAATGCACTGATTATGATTAATTTTCTTGCTTTCAGAAGACCGAGCACAAACCCACTTGCCAGGGCACACTGATGAGCCTTCTGACGAAGTGTTCAGGTCCTGGCCTGACTTCAGTGCTTTCAGTTCTTCCAGAGTGACAACAGCTTTGTCCTCTTCAATTTCTTCATCATTTAACGTCCTCTTTGAGATACACAGAACAAGCAGAAGAGGGAGCAATGAAATTGAGTGATCATTTATCCAATCACAGAATATGAACTCATTCTGCAACAATATATAGACATTGTAAAGTATGGGGCACAATTCTTCATTTTCTTTGTTTCTTTTGTAATATTTGTATTGCTTCTATCTTGTTAAAATTTCTTCAATAAAAATTATATTAAAGAAATAAAAATAAAATACAGAGCAGAATTAAGACCCATGAGAAATAATCACAGAAACCCAGAGTCAAAGCAAATATCAATTGAACTAGCAGTTTCATATCTACAATTTATGTTCCTAGTAATGGTGATCAAGAATTAGGAAATACAGATGGCAAAATATCTGGGCTGACCAAAATACAATTGATTGCCACAGTAAATGTATTCTATGTTTAAAGCATGGTATAAAGTAATAATGAATATTTTGTTTCAAGTTATAGTTAGTAGATATTTACCACCTCTACATTCTATAGCTGTAAGCAGGCACCAAAATTCCATATAAGATACCTTGGATACTTTATTAGGAAGCTCAAAATAGAAAAATATTGAACAATAGTTTTTACTTTTTATTCAGTGGAGTCCAGATAATATATGAAAGTCTTTAGGAAATGTTCAAAATGCAAATAGAATATTCTGAAATTATGTTGTAAACCACCCAGAATCATTGGATATGAGATGGATGGCAAATAAATTTCATAAATAAATAAATGCCCAAAAAATAAAGGCAAAATGTACATCAACATACTTTGAACAGAGGATTGCATTATAACAGAAATAATTCACTATATATTGTTTTTTCTATTGTCCTGTATTTTTCTGAAAAACAGACATAAAAGACACGTTTTATGAGCCTAAGGATACTTTGATTTTTATTCAGTTTATTTAAATATTTAAATTTTAAAATGTATAAATAAAAAAAACCACTTTTGTATTTTTTTTAAAGTATAAACCAGCCAATTTGTTTTCACAATCTCAAATAGTAAGGCGTTTCCAAACCTTAGATAAGAGTTTGGCACTGCTTAACTTTAACAGAAAATCCCTGGCTTAGCCTAAAAATGAATAATCAGGCTCCCCTGCATAGCTTCCTATTGATCCTAGAAATTTACAGGCAGCCCTCATTTAATGACCAAAATTGGGACCAAAATCTCGGCCACTGAGTGAAGTGGTTGTTACGTGAGATGCCTCTACAACCACTCAATGACTCAATGATCGCAATCCTGGCACTTGCAGTGCAGTCATTAAGCAATTGCACAGTAGTTAAACAAACAGATTCCCAGGAAACAAGTGGAGAGGCAGGGAGAGAAGGATCTTAGCACAGAGGAACTCTTCAGGCACAGAGAGACAGGGAGAAAAGAATTTTAGCTCTGTGATATTTTTTTTTCCTGCTGCCCCATGCCTGCAGAGCTCATATATAGAAGATTGCAAATGGTAATCACAAAATTGCAGGGCACTTGGTAACTGATCATAAGTGAAAATAGGCTGCCCAGATTAGGATTGTATCATTGCAAGGGCCAGAAGTGCTTTAAAGCACCCTTTCCAAAACTGTTGTAACTTCAAGCAATTAATACGCAACTGGTCGTAAGTCAAAGACTACCTGTACAGTATCACAGAAAGAGCTGATCTCAGTGTTTGATTCTTCTTCCAGTTCCATAACTGTGCTCACTGCTCTGGGGTGAATCTTATCCTCATTCAGTAATTCTGAGTGTTCCACTGAAAAGCCTGTCTTATCCAGATATCTGTCAAGAATTAACAAACAACAAATAATTGGATTCGGGGCATTTCTCTTATCAACTAAAGGCAGATGAAGAACAATATAAAAAAGGACTAGGAAATTAATTTAAGATATATTCTTCCAAAAGATGTAGGGGGTTTTCAGAGCTTGCTTTAGTGAAGAGTCTATCCTGATTTCCAAATGTTTACTGTTTATATTAAACAGGCACATACTGGAATGAAAAGATGATCATATGTACTTGCATTCCATTAGTCACACAGCTAGGTATTTGTAATTATACAGAACCAATTCTAAGGTTTCTGCTGTATTCTTTGGCCTCCTATACATACCATTGGCTTCCCTTTCAACTATGTCACATGGTTCATCATTGCAACCATACATGGTACAATTCAGTGAAAAAAAATAGGTATTCCTGTCGAATTATAACATTCCAATGAATTCATAAAGTAACAGAAGTCAAACATATTTTTTCTGAAAATGTGAATGCTTACTTATTATTTATGTGCAGTTACGTATAGATTCAAAATAAGCAAACAGTGAATATGGCCAAAGAAAAAAAATAGGTGTCCTTTCTTTCAATATTTTATATCATCTCCTTTGGCCAAAATTACAGCTTCCAAATATTTTCCTGCATGTAAGCTGTTTTATTCTTGTTTGGGAATTTTTCTCCCATTCTTCCTTTTAGTTCTAGTTTCTTCTATTCAGAAATATTCTTAATCTTCTTGCATATGGTGTATGTTTGAGATTCCTTACACATATTCAATAATATTCACCTTTGTGGAATATGGAGCCCACTTCAAACAAATGAACAGACAAATCAAATATGTACTTAATAAGAAAGACATATTTGATTCATGTTTTCGACAGCTGTCTTGTTGAAATATCCAGTTATACTTCAGCATATTTTTTTTTAAACTCCCTGACTGCTTTCATGTAGATGTTAAACAACAGTGGAGAAGACAGAATCCCATGGAACACTGTATGTGAATGATCTACATTTGAGCAGAAATGTCCCCACATCATATTCTGGGCTAATTCTAAGAGGAAGAATTGGAATCACTGCAAAACAGTGCTCCCAAGGCTCAACCTTGCCATACAACCCATTGATCTAAAGGATACCATGATCAATGCTATAGAAGCTACCACGAGGTCCAAGAGAAATAGCAGTTACATTCCACCAATGCACGGGTAGTTTTCGACTTACAACCACAATTGAGACCAACATTTTTGTTGCTAAGTGAGACATTGATTGATTTCCCCCCCATTTTATGACCTTTCTTGCCAGCTATTAAATGAATCATTGCAGTTGTTAAGTGAACCTGGCTTCCCCATTAACTTTCCTTCTCCCGGGATACTGCAACCATTATAAATACGAGTCAGTTGCCAGGCATATGAATTTTTATCATATGACCATGGGGAGTCTGCAATGGTTGTAAATGTGAAAAAATGGTCATAACTCATTTTTTTCAGTGCCATTGTAACTTTGAAGGTCACTAAATGAACTGTTGTAAGTTGAGGACTACCTTCTTAGCTCATCTACTACAGTAACCAAACTAGGTTCAGTGTCATTTCCCAGATGAAATATCCAGTAAAATCACTTCAGAAAATCAGCATCCAAATCATCAAAGCCACCACTTTTTCAGTTGCTTTATCAAAAAATAGGATATTTCAGATTGGCCGACGGTTACACTAAAAATATCGAATGAAGTTCTTTTTTCTATTGCATTCTGAAGGTGGATTATCAGTTTTACATAAACCTTCCCCATTCAAACTGGATAAAGTATTTAAGAGAGAGACCTACTTCTCTGGGACGATGAGTTTATAGTCAGTAGTGTCCAAGATCTGCTGTGCTGTAATACAAGAACTCAGCCATGATGCCTTAACTAGTTGAAATCCCTGAGGTAGATTTTTGAGTTTGAGGAGCCGAAAAGCCCGATCAAAATCCATGTCTTCATCTACTATTACATGTGTCACATCTGGGGAAAACTGGCTGCAGATGTGTCCTCCATTGTGGATGATCTGCTTACAGAAGATCTCAGCCCTGGCCTGGCCAATTCCTGCTTGCAACACATAAGCTGTGATTGGCTCCAACCACCCTGGTAAAAATACCACAGAGAAAGATGATCAGCAAGACAAGATTAGGTTACAAATCTTTTCAGTGAAGAAAATCTGATCACTTGATTAAATATAAGAAAAGTTAGTGTTTTATAACATATAGTCATGTTTTTTATATTACTGCATTGTAGAGATTGAACTTTTTAAGGATTAAGTCATTTCTCTGAAATGAACCATTTGTCATAAAGTGTGGTTTAACAAGAATTAACAGCAATGCAAAACACACCATGAGAACTTCACATGACTAAAGTCAGAAAGAAAAAAAATCACCTTGTTGATTCTTGGTTTCTTCTTTCCAAATCTTTAAAGTCACAGTGTGTAGCTCATCTCTCAATTTCTTTCGTTTGCAGAAAGCTTTGACAATTCCTTGAGGTTCCATGGACCATAGATGTCTCCTTCCCTAACAGGAGAATGCAGATTTGCTGAAGATGTAGGAAGGAAAAAGAAAAATAACAATACATTCTAACGACAGGTAATTCTTAATAGGAATCCTTGTGTCAATGTTCCATCATTTTAGAATAGATTAATAGTTCTAGTACATAGCCCAGTCAATCAGTCACAGAAATGACCCTTTTCATCGTGCCTAATCTAATACATTTGAAGATGGTAAAATTAGCATTTCATAATTTATGTACCTGGTAACTATATATAACTATTTCCTTATATCTCTTTGCCACTGTCAGTTTATATTTTTTAGCACTACTGGGAATGTTATTTTGCTGAAGGTTAGAAAAGATAAGCAGATACACTTGGGGAGACAATTGGAAACACAGAGAGAATAGGTCTGGGATGGAAAATCATTGTTGAATGTCATCTGGGTGGTACAGAAAATCATGGAATTTTACAAGATCTCCTTGGGATAGCATAGATTTTTTTTTCTTGAGAGTAAAATTGTAATATACTTAAATGTACTGTAGTATATATTATAATGTATATCATATACACATTATGAGTAATAAACTGTATATTGTTTTCCTGTTTAGGAACAGTATCATATACGAAACAGTTCTTACTGTAACTTTCCTTGAAATATCTGGCTGGCCTTACTTTAGAAGAATGGAGTCCTAAAATTAGGAGGGAGCAAGGACAGCATGGTACTTATGATCCATAAATATGGGCATTAAACTGAGAAGTGTTTTATGAATTCAGAACCCACATGAGTCAGATCACTAATCCAGTAGTGTCAACACTGTTGGGCTAAGTTTTCCTGGTAAAAGTAAAGACCACAGAGACTGAACCTAAGATTTGCTGAACACAAAGCATGTGCTCAAACACTATAAGCTATGGTTCTTCTATCCCAGATTCAATGTTCAACCTCTTTCATTAAAAGAATAATGAACAGCCATGCTATTAGAGACCACTGTTAAAGAGTTGGAAAATACTTTACTGGAGAATCTGAATTTGTAGGACATTTGCATTCTGCAATCTCTAGCCAGTAAACAGTGATCGAAGTTTCTGACAAAACCTCCGATGAAAAGTATAGCAGCTAAAAATAGTAATAATAATATCAATACTGTTACTTTTAAGTATTATATTGTTACATTTTAAACCAAATGGCACAGCCTTTTGTTAAAATTAATGGGCAATTTGATCAGGAGCTGAAGCAAAAGGCCTCAGCACTGGGTTAATTTGATTTAAAATGAAAGTGTCTACAAGTAAATCTCTCATGCGTACACCCAGGACAGCCTTCCCCAGTTTAGCGTTACTCAGATGCACGTCCCATGAACTTTGGTTTACAAGACATTGCCAGCCAAGGATTATATAGCCCTTGAAATCAACGCAGATTGTGGGACTCCGCCATAGAGGAGTAAAGAGACCAAGAGAGGAATTATTTTTTTTTGCATTACTTCGGAGCGCTGCTCTAATCCGAGCCCGGTCAGAGACCACCCGCTTAAGAGCGTCTGAATTTGGGAGGTGGGATGAGATCGAGCCAAAGGCTCCTGACAGCCATGGCCAAATCACCGCGGCACTTCTCTAGCCCGCTGCCGCCCGCTGCTGCTTTTCCAAGGCGACTGAGGAGCGCCGCGCCGCCCTGTCCCGCTGCCTTAAACCCACCCATCCACCTACGTTGCCCCTCTGGCTGGAGAAGGGTGGGGGGAGCCCTTACGCAACGTCCAAAGAGAGGCCGAGCAGAACGATACCGAGGAGGGGAACGTTCCCTTACCGACGGTATCACTGTGACGCAAGAGCGACCCGCGCGCGGCATTTTCTTCCGTGTCAGGGCCCAAAGGGCCGGAAGACCGGGTGGCGTTGCCTTGGTAACGTGCCTAGCCGAGCTGCAACATGGCTGGCGCCGGCTGGCTGCAGCGGTTACGTGCGGCTCGCAAGACCGCCCTGCTCGCCGATGGTAACGGGATGGCGGGGATAGTGGCGATCTGGGGAAATGGGCAAATGGGCAGCGGGTGAAGTTGGAAAGCTTTGTAAGGATGGGAGAAGCCGTGCAGTTCCGGTCTCCCAAGTGGCAAGGAAGCTGTAGTCTCGTGCTGCCTTCGCTTTTGGATGCGGCGACCTAGTAGAGATACACTGAAGATCCAACTTAAAAATCATTTTAAGGTTGTTTTTTTTAAAGAAGTAATGGAAAACATTCCCGAGACTGTTTTATTTCTAAGTGAACTGTATTCACCATTGTGAGAAGCATGTGGAAATCAACTCGTTAACATTGGTGCTTATCGCCGTCAAAACTTGCACTTTGTAGAGGAGTAGTATGGATGGAGAGCTGTGAGTCTCTAAAATTCACTCTGGTCAAATGGGGGGACATATATTGAGTCTGTGGGCTGGGATTTTTTTCCTATTTTTACTTTTTAGGTCCATCTATCCTGTGCTCTCTTTAGGTAAACGAAAAATCCACTACTTGTTTGAAGATGGAAAGGAGATGGCAGAAGAGTATGACCTGAACACACACCAGCTACTCTGTAAGCCACCTTTTCTTACTTCTAGTTAAAAAGTGGAAATGCGAATGGTCCAAGTAGATTCGAAATACAGGTTTTGCCTTTAATAGTCTTATACATTCTTCAGGTCAGTAAAGCAGACTTTATCACGAAAGAGATCCATACTAAGAAAGGGCAGTGAAACCAATGTTGGCCTTGCCTCTGAGATTACAAGGCTAGGCTACATGTCCTTTTCTGTTTCCTTATCCACAGCATTAACCCTAAGCTTTGTTGTCTCAGTTATATTCCAGTATATGATGAAGCTATAAAACAATCCACTTATTGTATTTGTATTGCCCCTGAGACTGCATGGCTTTATCATGCTTCTCTTGACAAAACTGTTCAAGTAAATGCAAGTAGGGATTCCAGAGCAACAACGCTGTGATATGGGTTTTTTTGAGAGAATTTGACCACCTGCTGTAGATGAAATGCAGGCTCTATAGTGAAATCAAGCTTTAAATTCTTGTACTTTTCTGTCCCAGGTGTATATAAATAGTCTTGCTTAACAACCATTTGTTTAGCAACTATTCTGAGTTACAGTAGCATTGAACAAAGGGGCTTATGACTAGTCTTTGAAGTTCTGGCCATCACAATGCCGTTGTGGTCAAATGAACAAAATTCAGCCTGCCTGAATTTATGACCAGTCTCCTGCTGCCCTACCCCCACCCCCAGCTGACCTTTGTCATCATCTTTGCTTGCCTCCATCTGCTGGGCTCATCAGATGCAGGGGAGGTGTCATGAAAACACTCCACACTCCACACATCAGCGGATGAGAGCTACAGAACAGTCGGGTGTGTGTTGTGTTGTGGCACCATGCACCACTACCAATTAAGTCCTTCTTTTGTACTGTTCTTTCGTACTGTCCTTTCTTTCTCACACCAGCCAGGGCTTTATTTTGTGTGATGGCCAGGGCCTTATTTGGGCATCCTCCTTATTGGTGTGAAAGAAGGACATGGCTGCACTAGTGCAAAAGAAGATCTTAGCTAGTGATGCTGTGTAGCACAGCAGTAGCAAGACAAGGGACAAGGGCATCTGGTAGCAGCAGATAGGTAGATGACTTACAGGGCAGACATGGGTAGAAGATAGGGGAATGGGGAGGCGGGAATTGAAGTGGAGACAGTCCCTTTCCTTCTTCCAAGAATGGCTTGGATATGGGTGGGTCCTCTTCTAACAACCACATGTGATCCATTGAACAATAACTATAACTATACTATAATAACAGATTGCCATGACTGCCATAGTTAAGCTGAGCAGTCATGGGATGTTGCACTTAATGACCATGTTGCTTACCAATGGAGTTGTCAGCCCACTTATGGTAATTAAGTGGAGATTACCTGTAGTATAGCTGCAATAACAGGCTTGTTGTTATCCAGGAAGAGGGGGAGAGGAAATTCCAAGTGCCCCTTGCTTTGGACAAATTAGACTAATCAGGTTTTTTTTTTAACTGTTTTTCACACTGTGGGGTAGCATTTTCAAAATCAGTGCCTTGAGCATGAATTGAACTGGAAAGTATCAATGTGTGTTGGTATCTATAGGACTGAAACCTGGATGAATTAGCCTCACTTCCTAGATTATTTGGCTCTAGGCCTATGTGACTAAGGTTATGCAATGTTTCGGATTTGAGGGAAAAAAGTGTTTTGGAATGCATTGGTGTGCTTGTATAACACCTGTCTATGACTCTTGAAAACAGCTATGTCTTTTCCTAGAATAATGCAATTGCCCTATTTAACTATGGCAGAATCCCAGGGAAAAGATTCATGTGATTTAACAAGTTGCATGCAGATTTATTTATTTTTATCCCACCTTTGTTATTTTTTAAATAAATAACTCAAGTTAGCAAACATATTACATAATACCCTTTCCTTCTCATACTTTCCCCATTACAACAACTCTGTGAGGTGGGTTGGACTGAGGGAATGTGACTGATGCTATGTGTTCTGAAGCAAACTTTTGCTTTTGGATCTGAAATGCTGCATAACCATCAGGACAAAGCTAGTAAGATGCATAATGTGAAGCTGAAAGACAGCAGTTTTAAATGTTCTTTTAATACATGTTCATGTTATTAATATGTAAAAAAAGTCTACAAGTAGTTCTTGGGTTACAGCAGCAATTGGATCAGAACTACTGCTGCTAAGTGACATGGTGATAAAAGTGTGACATCTTGGGATAGCATTGCTTATCAATGGGAGTCCTAGCAGCTCACGTTGCTGTTGATAAGTGAGGACCGTGTAGAAGTTAAGCAAGGATCTCATGTGACTACAACTTCCAACTTCCTGCAAACTTCCTCATTGATTTTGCTTGTGAAAAACCAGCAGGAAATGTTGGAAAGTATGATCATGTGACTGCAGCTCAGTGCAATATTGAAATCATGAGCTGGGCATTGAGCACTCATTGTGATCATGTGACTGTGAGGATGCTGCAAACAGCTAAAACTCTGAGGACATATAACTCCCCCTTGTTCAATGCTATTGCAAGTTTGAATGGTCACTAAATGAGTGATCAGAAGCCAAGAACCCACCTGCATTCTGTTTCTGCAAAAGGAAAGAGGGATAATTAAAAATAAATTGAAATCAAAAGTATTTGACTTAATTTGTTGTATAGCAATTACCTGCTAGTTTCTTAATATCCAATTGGGAATATTTTCTCGAAAAAAAGTATCTCATTTTTTTTTCTTTATCCTTGTAATTTCTTTGCAGTAAGAAAATGGAGAGAGAAGAATGCCCTGGGTGCACATGGCAATTGGGAGGTTGAAGTGGGAGAACCCACATTGCTTGCAGCAGGAGCGCTGGACCGTGAGTTCATAAAGGAGAGCAATACCAATGTAAATACAATATTTGTATCTCAGCATTTGATATTAGAGAAAATATACTGTCTTTATCCAATTTTTCTACCTTATTTTTTTTTTCATTTAGAAAATAGTATGTTAGGCTTTCTTTCTATACCAAGCTTCATGAATAATTCAGAATATTAGAAATGTCTATTATGCTCTTCCTTTCTACTTTGTCTCTTGTCTTTTTCCTATATATAAAGGTTTATTTGTTAAATGTGTTATCATGCCATTCCTACAAGGAGTTCAACTCAACTTAAGAAGCATTTGCTTCTTCCAATTTTTCCGCACAACATTTTAATGACAAAAGTTGAATTAAGAGATAGCAACCATACTTTAAATTTCAATGTAATTTAAACAGGAATTACAATTGAAAGCTCACTATGGTCAAAAAGAGATGAATTAACATTGTGGGGAGGCATTTTTATAAACGTGAAAAGTTTAATATGGCTCTTTCATGAGAGAGCCATGTTCAAGCCCATTCTTAGCCATGGAAGGTCACTTGGTGTATTTGAGCTAGTTAAAAGCAGCAGGTAAGCGTGTGTATGCTCCATTTGCACAAGCGGGTGCACATGCCCGCCATGCACTACATACATACATATATGCCTGCTGCTCGCGCAGAACCATCCCCTCTCCCGCCCTGCTGGGCCACAAAGCAGGAAAGGTTGGGTAGCTCTGCTTTAGAACTAGACTGGTAGCCATTCATTAAAACGTGTGCTTCCAGATATAGTGTTGTGTCATGTTTCTCAACCTCAGCATTTTAAAAATGTGTGGCTGGGGAATTCTGGGAGTTGAAGTCCACACATCTTAAAGTTGCCGAGTTTGAGAAACACTAGTATGGTATATTGATTGCTTTAGGGAATGTAAATGGTCTCCAATCTTTTTATGGCTCTGGGCAATTTGGGTGGCTTCCAAAATACGATAAAGCACCTCTAAAACCATGTATAAAGCATAACACATATAAAACACATCAGCTAAAACGTTACACTGTAAGCCCTTGGGTAGTAAATATATTTTCAGCTCTTTCCTAAATTGTAATGAGGAGGCGTGCTTTAATTCCACTGACAATTTATTCCATGACACAGGCTAAAATTTAGCCAAAAATGCCAAAAGCTAGATAATATTTTTATAAAAGGTTTATGCTCTGTATTATGGTTCTGCTTTAAAGTTAGGATCTCTTTCAAATGTTCTTCCTGCATAAACTCAGAAAGTTCAGACTGCCCCGGGAGCTGCTGATGCAGTTTTACAGAGGAATTATTGAGTCTATAATTGTCTGGTATGGTACAGCAACCAAACAGGACAGGTACAGAGTCCAACGGATAGTCAAGATTGCAGAAATAATAATTGCAACCAGCCTGCCTTCCATAGAAGATCTGTATATTGCACGGATCAGGAGGGCTGAGAAAATATCTGCAGACCCCTTACATCCTTGACACAAACTGTTTCAGCTCCTTCCCTCAGGACAGTATTGCATGGCTAGATACAGGGGCATTTTTTTCCCTTGTGCCATCACTTTGCTGGCAGAGTGTGCCATCACCTAATTCTCACAGTTTTGTCAAATGTGTATGTATCTCAACCTTATAGAGTGTGACTGTTCTGTGTCTTCAATGTAATTATTTATTGAATGGATTTTTGCTTGATTGTAGTTTTTTATAAAATGGATTTTTCCCCCTCTTATGGGAGACTACTTTTGTTCCTTAACCATCTTTTACTTCAGTCTTTATTTTTCCTAAATCTAGTAGCACTTTCCTTCACATTCCTCACTATTAAAACATAATATGTGTATCTGGGATACATTTAGTGTATCCCACAAAAGAATATTATATAAATTGAGAAAAGCTCACGGGGAAAGGTATTGAACTTAAAGATGCAGTGTCGCATCAATTTAGATAAGAATCCAGCATTTGCATGCATAAGTTTGGCAATTCCTGTTCATGTTGTTGTAGTACAGTTATTACATCTGCTGTCTAGTTGAAGTGTACAACACTGGGCTGAATTCCATTTCTCTTTTTTTTAGCCTGTCTTTATGCGAAAAGACACCAAAAGCAGCTTCCAGTGGCGGATCCGAAACCTGCCATATCCCAAGGATGTCTACAGTGTTTCAGTAGAAAAGGATCAGCGCTGCTGTGTGGTCCACACAACAAATAAAAAGTCAGTAAACAGATTTACTCATGGTGGGATAACTTTGGGTATATTTGCAGGTAGCTTGTAGGATGTGGAAATGTTGTTAGTTCTCTATTGTAATATTATGAATTTTTCTTTTCCTAACAGTTATATTGTTAGAAATTTTAGCAAAATAATCTGAGCTGAAATGTACTTGAATATTAGTAGCTCGGGTTGGTAGCTGGGCTGCTGCTTTGAGCTCCGAGCTTGGCAATTTGTTTGTGAATGTTTCATCACCATTCGAGGAGACATCGTCACTGCGCTTTGAATTGACAAACCAACAGCCCATAAGCTGAGCTTCTTGTAGTATTCACACACAACACTGAAGAGTATGATTTTTGAACAAGCCATTGTATTGTATTTTGCACAAATCCTTAATGGATAGGTCTGAATGCAACACTGAATGCTAAATCAAAAACAAACATCAATATGTCTTAATGTATGTATGAATCAAGCTGTAGTCCTGGAACAAAGAGCATTTGTTTTTCCTACTCTTTCCATTTTTATGCAATCCCTAATATTTACCCAGGGGTGGTGCTGTTGGCAAGAACTTCTATTTTCTATTTGACCATTTATGTTAGGCTAAAGTTCTTCTGAGGGCAAAGAGTATAATTAATCACTGACAATAAAAAACTAGGGACATGGTCAGGACTTGTCAAACATTTTACAATAAAGGCCAGACTACATTAACCTTATGGGTCATTCTACTTAGCATTTTTGTTATCTAACTGGAACTGGCAGGTACAGAATCAGGTTCCTGAAGTTCAGCTCTTGATAGGTAGGAATATTATTTAGTATTTGTTGATTTGAGCGGCCTTCTGCAGACTCTCATTTTAAATCAGGATCACCTATGAATTTGACTTCTTGTAGATTAAGACACAGTTCTCTTGCATAAAAAATACAAGCATAAATTTTACTGTTATGACATAACCATGTTTACTAATAAGATGCCTTTCAAAAAGAACAAATTTATGACATAAGTCTGTTAGACATGATATTTAAGTAAAAACTCAGGATATAGTAATAAGTAGCTCTAAATTATAGTTGCTGATAGGCAAAGAATAAGAGAAACCTGTTTCTTTCATATCCCTCTTGAGGCTGACAGCTAATGCTAAAAAGAAGATACAGTGTTAACCATGTAGTAAATCCAGTAAGAAATCATTTACTGTTTAGCAGCCCAGTATATTTTAGACAGTCCAACATGTTTGGAGAATTCAGAAGCAATGATGCCATTGTTCCTAGCATATAAAATACAAACCTTTATATAGGGTTTT
>JANHFL010007160.1:275161-292640 GCA_032468155.1 Oxyrhabdium leporinum | reverse complement strand
ATGATTGAGTAAAAATTCTAAAGTAAACTTCAATTATGCTATCTATCAAAGAAACCAGGAAAAGTTGGATTAATGCTGCAACAAACAGCTTTTACATGATTTATTCTGACTGGTCGGTGGTGGGACAAAAGACTTTGTTCAATCACATATTTATCTAAGCCATGATTTAATTATGATTTATTGGTTAAATGGAAATATATTTATTAAATTTATATGCTTCCCCTCTCACTGATAAGGCAACTCTATGAAGCTGAATAATTGGCTGAATTCACAAGCTAAGTCATTAACAATGGATATCTGCATGAGGTGTAGCTAAAAATGCTACTGTCAGTGCAATTCACTGAAATTTTGGAAGGCAGAAAGAAAATTGTCACCTAAATATCCAATCAAAAACAGAACAAGAAATCATTAGTAGCTAAAACCAAGCCCCCGAGTTCTATTTGTAATGCAAGCGTTGTAACAAAAACTAACCTAGCACCCACATGTGGAACAAAGTTAATGTCTCAAAGACTATATTTTATGCCTTTCAGTAATTTGAGGACTTTAAGAAAACATTTCAATTATTAGCTTCAGAAGTGGAATTGGCTTCTATCAGAGGAATACACATTTTTCATTTATGTTGTTACAACAAAAGTTGTTCCACCACAAAACTGCTAGGTTCTTTATAGACTTGGATTATGTGACTTTTGTGATTTTCCTATTTTATACCATTCATTGTAGCATGCTCTTTATTGTGAGGAAGGCAGAAGATGAAATAACTTCAATTCAGATACTTGTCCTTTTTGCTAAAGCAACAGAAGCAGTGCGTGTATGTCTGCATTTTATTCATTCTTCCATAAATTATTCTACTGTTTTACCAAAACTGGGATTTTATGAAGTCTACATGGGAACATGGAGATTTCCACCTATGCTAAACTGCTAGCCAGGTTCTCCTTTTTCCAGACATGTCTAGCAATATTATTGTTTTCCCTACCTGTACTGCTGATGGATCTGAGGCAACCTCTTCCCACTTCCACCCGGGACCAGCCCACAGGTTCCTAATCCCCATTATTACATAATTTTCAATTCCCGTTAGTGCTTGTGACTTAAATCACGTGAGAGATTCTAGTTAGTTCTTTATGGCAGAAATGGGCAGCTGCATTTACTTCCCCCAGCCTCCTGAGATATATTACTAAAATGGTTACCACATTACCATTTTAGCAACATTTGTTTCTATTTTTTCCCCTTAAGGATAAAGATGAAAATGGAAGAAGGGAAACTCTAGGTAACAAAATTCCTCCCAAACACATCCAAAATTGTGTCACTTAAATTCAGCCATTTACTGTGATATTTAAGCAGTAGGATTTTAGGGTGAGGGTCAGGAATTCAGGATAGAAATAAAGTACTGTATAGGCTGAAATTTTGGCTCTACCCCTTCCTCTGGTGCCATCTTTAGCTGGTGGGAAAAGCAAGACGGGGCCTACAATCCTGAGAAAGCTGTTTACCCCAGCTTTAGGAAAAGGGGAGACAATGGCATAATGCTTATGACAATTAGAATTTTAGCAGATGCAGCTTTTCCCAGGAGATATAACAGAAGAAACCTGGAATTAGTCAATGGCTATGCTGCAATTGTAAATGTGGAAGAGAAGATAGCTCCACAAAGGACCTTAAAAAGAAAATATTGTCACCTACTTCTACTCATTCAACAATGCCCCCTCTAGCCACAGCAGAAGGCTGCTGAAGTGGGATTTGATTCAGTCCTCTTGCTGTAAAACAAATCCATTAAAGCAAACTTCCAAACAAACAGGCAAAGCCTCCATGGCCACAGCAGATTCAATTATTGCAGGAGGAGGTAGCAGTTAACATTACGCTGGAAGAGGCAAAACAGCAGATCTATTTTCCTTTGATCTTTCACAGATTTTACTTGGAGCTCAGACCAGGTATTTTCCCACTGCCTCAGCCCTATTGGTGAGGGTGGGTGGGATAAAGTTGGTGTTCTCAGTGTGGGCTTCATAGGCTCTTCGAAACAGTGGACTACTTTGGGGAGTTGCTTTTTTATTGTCTCAATCAGTAAGAACTTAACACTTCCTTAACTTGTCTTTTGTGTTCATCTAATCTTTGCTGTTTAACCTTTGACATCTCCATTATTATCCATGTCTGCCACCTTTCCCAAATATAAGCAAAAGGCTCCAAGCCCTGGGGTAACATTCTTCTTTAGCAGGCCAAGTTAGTCCTGGCTGGTTGGCCTTTGTGTGCATTTTCAGCAGGGCTTGGAAAATAAAGGGTTTGTAGTTTGTGTAGCACTAGCTCAACCAATCAACCTTTGAACAAAACTAACTTAATTGAAAAGAATTGCTCATAGGTTTGACATCCTGTTCATTTTGGGGCACATGCATCAATTGTGGAGCATAATTCATAAAGGAAGAGTTCCAGCCTCCGAAAGGAACTAAATGGCAGTCATGCTTCATGTGAGGAAAGCATATTGGCCTTCCATCTTAAATTGAACTGAAAATAGCAGAAGATGGATCATTCTACGTGCCTGATAAATATGAGAGTGTAGGCACCATGCATAATCAAGGTGATTAAAACTAAACAAACATTCAAATTGTTAAGGTAGCCTATCTAACTCTTATCCGTATGAGTGATAAAGATTTGTTTAGTAAGTATCCAACAGTTTGGGAAGCTCATTTTTTGTGCCTTTAACTCAGGGTTAATTCCTGGGACTGGGTTAGGTTTCTTGGCAAGATTTTTGGAATTGGTTGCCACTTCTTCTTTCCTTCCTCTCTTTTCTAAGAAGGAACGATTGGTGCTTGCTACTGTAGTTTCTAGTATATGGCTGTATTTAAAAACAAAACCTACTGGTCAAAGTAATAGTGACATATGTTCAGTCAGATTTTTAAATATAACTCTATTAATTTATGTATTTATGTATTTTACTATATTAAAAATAATTCTTAGTGGAATCTTGCAGCCTGAATGGAAGATACTCAGCTTCTAACTCTTGGAACAATCCTTAATTTTTTTTCATGTAAAAATATAATTTAAGTATTTTTTATCTTCCACTAGTGAAGAAATGAATAGTCTTTATTTTCATGTCCACATTTACTTTCAGATACTACAAGAAATTCACTATTCCTGATTTGGACAGATTCCAACTGCCTTTAGACAGCACAGCTTTGAATTTTACTCATGCCAACAATACATTGATCATCACAGTAAGTTCTCATAAAGCTAACCTGACACCATTAGCATATTACTGTTTTCAGTCCTCTTTTGCTATGCTGCCTTTAGAGATAGTATTCATTTTACAACCATTCATTTAATGACTTCTCAAAATTACAATGAAAGAAGTGACTTATGACTGGATTTTACACTTACAACTGTTGCAGCATCCCTATCATCACGTGATCAAAATTTAGGGGCTTGACAACAAAGCATATATTTAGGACAGCTGCACTGTCTTGAGATCATGTGATCATCATTTGTAACCTTTCCAGCTGCCTTCCAACAAGCAAAGTCAGTGGGGAAAGCCTGATTCATTTAACATCTGCAGTGATTCACTTAACAACTGTGGCAGAAAAGGTCATAAGATGGGACACAGCTCACTTAACAACTGACTTGTTTTACAATGGAAATTTTGGGTTCCATTGTGGTTGTAAGTTAAGGACCAACTGTATAAAACTTGAGGTAATACACATGGATAAAAATTAAGAATTAAAAATTGTATCAGTAAGGCTTATGATGAAAAAAATAAATTAACACTACTATTTCTGCTTCAAAGTCTTAAAAATAACTCTGCACTTTTTTCTTTCTAACCTAAAATAATTGCCTTTTTTAATGATGCAGAAATACTTCCTTCAGAGTACAGGGAGGTATCCAATGAACAACTGGAAAAGTTCAAGTGTGCACTTTGCCATGGGATATTTCACTCTGCAGCAGTATAAATGGGATACAATACAATAAGGCAGATTTCAAAATTAGAACTAAAATATGCATTACAATGAATGTGTTTGAGATACAGACTTATGTTCTAGGCATTATATCTTAAATGGCTGAAAAAGATGAATCTGAGAGCATGACATTCCAATGATTTTGCTTCTTTATTTCAATTTTGAAAATGAGGCACTTTGTTAATATCATTTCTGTTTGAGCTAATAGAGATTCAGGCTATTTTCTTTCCGATAGTATCAAAAGCCAAGAGAAATACTAGCTGCAGAAGAGGAGCTGCAAAAGGAACTAAAGAAGATCAAAGCTGCTAATAATGGGGAAGGGGACTGCAAGACACAGTAGTCAAGAATGTCAAGGAGTGCATTGTCTGTATTTTTATTAAATAATTGTGCTGAACAGGGATCATTCATTCATTTCATTTACACCTTGCCACAATTCTACAGAACTCTTGGCAGATTTCAAACATTAAAATCTGCAATTGAATAGTATCTAAAAACGAAACGAAACCAACTGGAAAATGCAAAAATCCAAAAAGGGCCTCTCAAGGAGGGAATACATCTCTTTATGGCTCCCAGCAGCACCTATTATGGTAAGGAGGCAATGGTAATCTTCCAAATTCAAGAAATAAGGCCCACCTATCCCTAACTATCCTCAGTATGCCCATGTGGCAATGGCACCCAAGCTTTCCAAGCTGCACTGGTTACCAGTTTGTTTCTAGGTGCAATTCAATATGCTTGTTACTGGAGGGACTATGGTGTCAATCCAGCTGATTCATTCCAGCAAAGTTAATATACTACATGTTCCTTTGATCAACCAATGGGGGCCTTCATTAACCATCTTGAAACCTCAGGATCATGACTTCTGTCATGGCACCTGCATTCCAGAATGTGGTTCCTCTTGAGATCCAGAGGGCTTCCATCCTGATGGCATTCTGGCAGGCCTTAATGACTTGGCTGAGCTCCCAGGCTTTGGACTAGGGTGATTGGATCCCCTTGCTAGGTGTATGATACGCATTACTGACCAGAGGTGCTACCTTGTTTATTGCTATGTCTCTTTTTGCACTACATATGTTATATTGTTTTATGCTTGAACAGCCCAGAATAGTGTGTCTACATTGATATAAATAGCTGAAGTAGTTGTGAGGGACAGAGGTCCAGACCATAGATAATAGAGGGCATCTTAGAGAGCATGTATCCCAGTTAACCTGGCAAGACATTCCAATCAAATTGCTAGACAATACCAAAGCACAGACAAGAGAATTTGAACAAATCTATGGCAAAATGCTATGCTAACTGGTCACAGTCATTCTTGCAACTGGCTCTGTCTCCAAAGGGTATTAAACATTCTGCAAAGGTCTTCTGGATGACAACATGCCAATGCAATGAGAGAAGTAGGAATGCTTTATTCTCTTACAACTATGGTGCAGGCTCAAATGTGGGCACATAATTGCGCTCAATTTCATTCTTTATACTCCTCCACCTACTCTCTGGGCACTTCTTCCTCAACTCCCACTGGCAGTCCAAAACCCATCAGCCACCAAGGATAGGTCCAACAGCAGCTGCTTAGAAGCGGTTTCACTGAGGGCTCATGAGGGCTTGTTGCCTCTGTTGAGAGCAGCAAAACAGGCACTCGGTAGACTCAAACATCATATCTTTGGGAAAATCAAGTACCCATCAGAAACTACCCAGATCCAAAAGTGCCTGGGGTGGATCCTCTGAATGGGCATCACCTTGGAAGTCGTGGGTAGCCATCAATTTATGCTAGACCAGGAAGTGATCTGACCATGATAAGAGAATAATAGTTATACTCTCCATATCCAGATCTAAAGTGGTCTGAAGCAAAAACTAGGTGCAATATGCGGACAAGCCCATAATAGCATGAAATGGTCAGCTTGGTATCTGCACCATATTACCTACTGCAGTGTTCTTAGGTGTGGTGCCAAGGCCCCTCCTCCAACTGCCAGCAACCTGAATGCATCACATTGCTTTCTGCCAGCTGGCCATTCTTAGGCACCATAATAGTTGCATTGGGTAAATAATCTGAGACCTAAAATCCCCAATTCACTGAAGCCCTTCAATCTGGCCACTTAATGGAGAAAGGCCTTCCTCAAAATTTCAAATCTAGTTTCAGCAAACTAGTTTCCCTCCAGTACAGTACCACAATCCCCCTGTTGTTTTAAGACTGGGAGATCAAGAACAACTCAAAAGTTCTGTTCCATTTCTGTCATTGTCAACACTGCCATCCCTGGAAATCCCTAAGTCAATCTCAGTGCCACCTCCTAATATCTGCTTTTAAAGTTTGTTTACACAGTTACATAGCCACTTTTTATACCATAGTATGTGACTTGTCTTACATTTTTATTACTTATACTGTCTTACACAGACTTCACCGTTTAACAGTTTAATAATTGTAATTAGAATAAAAAGATGTGGGAGCATTCCTGTTAGTCGTTTTGGCCAACCAATACCAATTCCATTCACATATTTTCATACTGGTTTCTGTTAGTGTGTCTGCAAATTTTTGAGTCCCCTAATAATTTCTTATTTGATGATATTCCTACCTTAGACAATATCCTATTTAAACTCATATGTACAAGAAGGGGAGTGCATTGTTTAGAAACACTGTAGGGTTTACAGAACACTGTCTTTAGAAAAAAACAAGTATTAGTATTCATGGTATACCATTTATAAATACAGATGTCCGGTGAGAGTGATGACAGAGGCCAGGATACCACCCCACGTTTTTGCATCTTCTCTATATTATGCGTGGCTAGATGTTTCTTCAAGTATTAAGTTTAAAAAAGCCTTCTTTATCTTCACAATTGTGATAATTTTTTAGAAACAATTTTTCTCAGCTTGCTGTGTATGTCATAGATAAGTAAAGTCAAAGTACTGAATAAAAGGCATCATGTCAAATGTGACTATTTAGTTACTTTTTGAAATCAAAGATACTTTTTGTATGCTACTTTAATAATTTATTCAATACCCAGCCTATCAGCATCGATCCAATAAAGCAGTTTCTATATGGTGCCAAACAATAATATTTATACTTTACAGAGAGCCAACCAACTTTTCAATCTTATAGCCCAATATTTATTCATGAAAAAATCTGGATATCAGTAAAGCAGAAGTAAAATATTTTCTTCTACTTCACTGTCCAGATATAGTTGCTTTCTCTTCAATTAAATTATAATGAAATATATGAACATGTAGCATTCAGAAGCCCAAACTATGCTGGTACCAAAGAATATACATATCCTAAGACTTACTGACTTTGCCTTTCTAGGAATAAGAAAGGTAACCCAAATCAAAAGTGTACAAAATATTGGTTGGAAAGATACATTAGAGTTTACTGACACCAGAAGGCAGAAATGGGATCTTCTTTACCAACTGCTGTTTTATTGTCTCAAAGATGTTACACTTTCTTTGTGCTCCCTGAGCTGACTGTCACGTCTGAAGTCCAAGCATATCGGTGTCAGGAGGTAGTGAAATCAAGGACATACAGTGCCGATGCCAGTGTCGCATAGAGATGAGTGGTGCTGAAACGTAGACAATACACAGGACTGCTGATAGGTGATGACAAGGAGAAACTCTGCAAAAGCAGTAAGAAAAATACTTCTAGGTAAGCTATTTAAAATTTTAATAGGGTCAGTGACAAAATGACAATTGTAACATCTTCACAATTCAATTTTGTAAGCTGCATCTATTGCAAATTTTTAATTCTTTTCTACTGCAAAGAAGCATTAAAACTGGGCTAAGGCAACAGACAGCATATATTAGTAATCCATTTCCTGAACAAAATTAGCTCAAAGCAATAGCAATCATAACTATACCTCAGTAATATTTCTGATGCTACATTGAATATGAATACACTGTTTATAAGAAGTCTTCAACAATACTATTTATTCAGCAACTGTTCAAAGTTATGATAGTGCTGATCAGTTGTGGCTATGACTGGTTCTCAGAGTTCTAGCCATCCTAGCACCCCCCCCCAGTCATGTGATCATGATTTGGGCACCTCGCAACTGGCTCACATGATTGGCTACAGCAGCTGCAATCATAGAAACACCATTTGCAACCTTCTCTGCTAGCTTCTCTAGAAAGTCATAGGGAAGCTGGCATGGAAGGTTGCAAGATGCTGGAGTAAGTTTCTCCTACCCATGCACTCCTTTTGGGCTTGTGCTGCACTCCTCTAAGCTTGCTGCCTCAAGCACCCTTATAGACCCTTTGTAGACCCTCCAACAACCTCATGCAACCTTACCAGGCCTGCCTTGTCCCCTCACACACCCTTCCCAAGCCTCCCAAATCCCCCTCAACCTTTGTGCACTCACTGCACCTTCTTCACACCCTCACATGCCATCCTCGCGCCTTGCTGCACCCCTCACACCCTTGTACATCCTTGCCATGACTCAGCTGCCTGTCTGACAGCCTGCTCGCAAGCCACCTGTGACTTCCAACTTCTTGCCAACTTCATCACTGCCTTGGTTGTGGGAAGCCGGTAGGAAGTTAACTCACTTAATGACCATGGGATTCAGTTAATGATGGCAGCTGACGCTGCAGGGATTGCCATTTCTAATTGATGGAACTGCAGTTTACGAGTGCATTGTTTAGCAATGGAAATTCCAGTCCCAGTTGCACTTGCAAGTCTACTTGTTATTATCCAAATCCACATTCATGGGTTTCATTATTCATGCCAGTGAATGCTTAATTCACATCTTCTCTGCCCAAATCTACCATTCTATCCATCATGTTTATTTGAAAAGCATTAGGAATAAGCAAAAGAACACACTATCCCACTTAGTCTCTGTAAGGCAGTTCTCTTAATCAACTTTTGGGAATATAGTAATGATGCCTCACCTGTAAGCATCTTGTTTGTCGTTTGTCCCAAAGACGTACCACTCCATAATAAGAGGAGCCACTTGCAATCATATGATTTCCATTGCTCCTAATGCAATATAGGGCACTGTCATGTGGTTCTTCCCATTTCTTCACACATTCCCTGGGAAATTGATGGTAAACAAAATACTGTGAGATAACTTTAGAAATTTTTTCACTAAACACTGTCAGTTCTTGTTACAAGGGCCAGTTTGCAGTGGTTAAAGCTAGAAACAGGGAGACTGAATTCCAGACCCACTTTAATCATAAAGCAATTGGGTAACTAGGCCATGCATTCTCTCTTATCCCTAGGAAGGGGCCAATGGGAAAATACTTTCAAAAATATCAAGAAAACTGTAGGGGCTTGACCCAGACAGGTACCAGGAGTCTATTTTGACTTGAAGGTAACAAAAAAAAAACAAAAAAGTTCTTGTGACTAATGTGGACTTTTAACAAGTCATATTGAAACAGCTATCAAATAAATACTTTCTATTTTTTTTTTTTAAAAAAAAGCAAGGTTCCAAACTAACTTTGTGCTTGTTCTTAAATCCCAGTATCTTATGTAGGTATCATATCCACAAGAGAGCAAAGTTGAAGGTGTTTCATAGAAAACATCCAAGACTCCAGCTCCTCGGTGGAAATCTGTTCCAAGACAGGTGATCAGTTGCCCACTAAGGAGAGAAACAAACAAAAATTAAACTCCAGTACTTGCTATGTATCATGGCTATTACCCAAGGTTTTTATCTTCACATAGATTTTCAGTAGCAATAAAGGAATAGCGTAAGTGTGGATTAGGAAAAAATACATAAATCACTAGTTGTCCAAAAATAGATCAGGTTAAACTAGTATTATCCATTTTCAGTTTAAAATTATAAAAGCCATTACTCAGTTCTGTTTCTAGCACTATTCAGGCTTTAAGCATCCTTTATGAAGAGCAAGCACAAGTACTATTTATATAGTTAAGTTGATTTGTTAAATTTAGAAAATACAGTAGATAGAGAATCAAGGGAAAGTATTAATTATTATAACTGGTAGTCCATGTGTGAGAAGTATAATTATTTTGGATATTTATATTATGTTCCAAGTTCTCTGCTGCCACCTCTACCCATGCCAATATGCTGCCTCTGGACTAGGGAGAACATTTATCCAGTGAATGGCATGCTGTGTAGCAGAATCAGGAAATAATATTTACTAAGGATAATAATTTTCAACAAATAATGGCTCATTTTTTAAATCTCCAATAGATTGAAAGTTCATTAGTTTGCTACATAAAATCTAACACATGCTGGAAACATCTAGATTCTCCAAGACTTTTATTTTTATTCTTGTATTAATACTCTTAAGAACAAGGCATAAATGCAAGCTACTATCCCCTTTTATCTATCAATACCAACACAGGGAGAAATCAAATTTACTATATATTATGAGTGGAAGTCACTGATGATATGTATATTAAGAGTTTAAAACTGAAAAATCTTATTTTCGAGGTCTATTTTCTTCAAATTTCTCTTCTTCCCACGCATTTTTAAATATATACACTCTGCTCAAGATCAGATATATAGTCTATTAACTCTATATTCTATATTCTCAGAAAATCTTTTTCTTCAGCCTATTTCTTACATGTAATATTGACAACAGAAATGACACTATTTGAGGTTTTTTTCCCCTCCTAAGGAAACTATGCAGACCCTTACAGTACTTGAATTTTGAAGGACCTAAACAAGCTTCTATTTCTTATAATCCTGTGTGCGTATTGATTTTAGAATGGTTGCAGAAATAATGAAGCTAACGTTAGAAGGAACAAAGTCATCAATAGTATTAATTCTCTTCCATTGTCCTCCCGCTGTATATAATGGAAAAGATCATTTGAGGATTTCTAATAATTCACTGAAAAGCTATTTTGGCACAAATAACCAATTCTATAATCACTGCTCAAGTTTACAGGATTTTTTAGAGTTTTTTTTCTCCGCAGAGTTATAGGTAGTCCTTGAGTTACAATAGCAGTTGGGACCAGGATTATTTAGTGACGGCAATCCATTCAGTCCTTGTTGTGTGTGGGTCATTAAGTGGGAAGCAGTGGGAGTCTCAGATAAGGCATGCAGTACCACAAGGAGATGGGGAGGCGTTGGGAGGCGTGGCACAGGGAGTTGGGGGAGGAGATGTTGTATGGCGCAAGCACAGGGAGGCTGGGGAAGGAGGCACAGGTGTGTGAGTTTAGGCAGGCCTGGGAAGAAAGGTGGAAGATGCATGTGAGCTAACAAAAGCCTAAGGAGGAGGACGTAAGATACGTGTTAGCACAGAGAGGTCTAGGGAACAAGGGTGCCGGTAGATTTGTCCATCCTAGGCATCAACCAAGTATCTTCTTAAAATATACGATATTCCGAGTAGCGCAGTTTTTTGCAGTTCGGCTGGTGTTATTGCAGGAAGCTGCAATTTCTTGATGTGCTTTGTAAAATTCTTGGACATGGTACCAAGTGCCTCGATGACAATGGATATCACTGTTACATGTTTCATCCATAACTGTGTAGTTTCGATGGCCAGGTCGCGATAGTTCATGATTTTTTCCAGTTCTTTTTCTTCAAATCTGGCATCTCCTGGTACAGCGATATCAATAAATTGCACGCTTCGGCCCTCGACAACCGTAATATCTGGCATGTTGTGTTCCAAATGGCAATCTGTCTGTATTGCCAGATAATATGGTTGTTATATTACGGTTGTTTTTTATTATTATTATTTATTTATTTATTTATTTATTTATTTTAATCTGGTAAGGTCAGACATGGGATACATTTTAGGTTTTACATGCCCCGGGGAAATTCAAGAATGCAACACTATAAAAAGTCAAGGTAGACCAAAAGAATATGAAAAACAAAAGAATGGAAGGAACAGGGGATTTGGGATAAATACAGCTGAGTAGGCTCCTTAAAAGGTTTGTCTGGCACAGGATTCTCTGATTAATTAATGCATGTTCCTAATTGAGAACCAACATGTCCCATCTGTCCTCCCCCTCCCCAAATCTCTTAGGAGCTGCCACAATTCTCACTAACATTCAGACAACAGCATCCAATGAAGCTCATTCAGCCACTAAAGACTCCCATGTTCCCAGCCCTTCTTCTCCTCCTCCCTAACAGTCTAATCAGAACTGGACACAAAGCACTGAACGCCTTTTCAGACTAGTGCACTGGCCTTCGCCTCACGGGACAATACAGCCTCCACTCCCTAAAGCAACGACTCCCCCCCCTTAGTTATTTTGTTACTTTCTGCTCCTTGATCCTATATCAGTCTTTCTGGGGCACCCGAGCCAGAGGCCTAATTCCATCTGTAATCTGGGCTAAAGCTCCATGGGGGTGAGGGGGTGGGGGATAAAGACCACACAATAGGTGAAATGGAGTCCCAGGAGATGTTCAAACAAGTAAACACCGTTGTGTCAGAGGAGCAAAATTGCTGAGAAAGCAGATTAGTACCAGCAGCACTGGTATCCCCCAGATCAGAAGGTGAGCCCTACCCTAGAGCCAACATGCTAGAGCCTACACGCTTCTGTGATCACAGTACCGACAGCATGCTGGGACCAGTCCATCTCCCCCAGTCACTCTCCAAAGAGCAGATTACAGAGAATAACAATTTCTTTGTAGCTGTGTAATTCCCTCCGTGACCGTGACTGTGGGCCACTCCATTGGACCTCAATGCCAGGGCCTTAGCAACCATTTAGCAAGACCAGTCGGCCCTAGCAATGCTCCCCCCAAAGCAAACCTCTCGGACAAGCTTTAACATCAAGTATAGGAATTAATCCTCATCTCTCTCCCCCATTCTGAAACCCAAATCCAGGGGTGCTGTGTTATTACTTTGTATTTCTCAAGGCAGGAATCGCTGGACAAGCTGTTAAAATATTAACTCTTGGAGGGAAGAAGTATAGCCAATTTGCTTTACAAACCTATGTCAAGAAGTAAAGCCATCTATAATTCAAGAAGGAAGTAAGAAGTAGAATTCTCATCCTCTTAGAAAAAAGATCTGAAGAAGAAAAATTTACAATCAGGTTAGAAATGGGAAAACTGAGGCATGATAGGAACCCTAGGCACCAGGCCCAGTAATGGTGACCAGGTCTACAGGCTCACAGAGCTGTCTATCTTAGTGCAGCCTGGATTCCTTCCACTGCCTAGTGCTAGAAATGCTGAGCCTTGGTTTTCTTTATTCCCTTAAAACAGGAAACAACTAATAGGGGTGCTTCTTTATCTATAGGGCAAAAGCATCTTGATGAACTGAAAACATTTTTTATATGCTTAAATAAACCAAGTGGATCGATCAGATGGGAAATGTGGTAGTGAAAGTTACCAGATATGTTCTCCAGATTCCAGTTCCAAAATCTGGGGAAAAAAATCACTTTGTGACCCTCTACATGTTGGATTCCTAAGCCCATCAGCCTTAGCCAATTGCACCTATAATTAGGGATGATGAGAACTATAGTTCATCTCAGGAGGGCAACAGGCATCCTTTTACATATCTAAATGCTATTCTTTAATTTCAGTTGGCACTGTTGCTCAGTTAGATATGCTTATCACTCTTTACTCTTTTCAGTATTCAAAAGAATAAACGAAAAGAAAAAAAAGAAAAGAAATAGAATAAAATAGGAATTTTTTTTTAGTTTAAGTTACCAAGTTACCAAGCGGTCTAAAAGCAAGAATTAGTATGATAGAAGATTCACAAATGCAGAAATGTGGGCAGCTAAACACTTTCAACTTTTAGGATTAATATCACTATCATCACAATTTTTGATATTACACTAATCAACATTAGAAAACAAGACACAGAGGATTCGTAATAGTGCTAAATAAATAACTGGCCTTTCTCATTCACCAAATTTTGTTAGAGTTTTTCTTACAAAGAAAAAGAAGGGAGGGAAAGGAAAACAGTGTTTTTAAAATCTTGTGACTGAGAGTTTCAGAAAGCTTCTTTATTTTCAGACAAGACAGGCAGATGCTGACTGAGGTTCATTCAGCACAGGGGTATCAAACTGGCAGCCCATGGGTCGGATGTGTCATGCACAGGCCACGCCCACCCCAGCTCCGTGAAGGGAAAAACATCACAAAACGTCACGTGTTGGCAATGTGATGTCACAAGTCTGACACCTGTTATCTAGCGTGCTAGAGGCCATCCCACTGGAGTAGGGAAGGCATTTCAGTTTGGAAGCATAACGTTGGTATGTTCTACCCCTCCATTTATAAGATCCCATTACTGTGAGGTATACTGTAACTGTGTCCACAGGAACTTGCTTTATCCTGGCATTTACAAGTGTTTATTTTTTCTTGTGTGCCAGACTCCTCATCAGCATCTCACCTACATTCCAGACTGCAAAAGAATAAAATTTAAAGATGCTGACAGGTGGAAACAGTTTATAACTTATTTTCCTAAGAGTTAACCCTGAGATCTCTCATTTATGTATAAAATTATTTCAGAAAAGTTAGCTATAGTATCTGCAAATGCAATAATCTTTCCAGGAACAGGATTATTGTATCATAAACTGTTATTAAGATAGAGCCCATTTCATCAAATATATGTAAAATGTACTAGGGCAGAAATAAAATAAGCAGACCAAAATCAGTTATATGCAATAGAGCCACAGAAAAAAATAAAACCAAAATGTGCTGCAGATCTATGCAATGCGTGGTTACACAGTAGGATTCAGCCCCAAGAGATTTCTTTGCAAAATTAAGTCAGCAAGGAAGTGGGAATTAGAGAGCAACAGAACTGGAGAAGTTATTGCTCTGAATATTGTGGGGTGGATGAAAGAGAGAAAGCAGCTTGCCATTTCTTCCATCTAACAATTCTTCAAACTATTATTGGACACTTGTTCATTTGTCTTTTGAGCTATTATGGTATTCTGTGGCAAAAGTAAACCTTGGGAATAAGATCCAGTTGACAAATTGATTTAACCACTCAAATAAGTATTTATAAAGTGCTCATGTGGGTCAGCTGCCACAAACAATCATCTCCTTCAGTTCTATAGATCACAGAGAGGTAAATCATAATCCCACTTCATCCTATATTAGTTGAACATCATCTGACTACTCTATGAAAGAGAAGGTTCTTAAATTATCTTAAATCTACGCTTAAAGTATTTTTTTGTTCATAAATACTACAAAAATACCTGAATCCCTATCAATAATGTCTCTTTTCAGTTGATAAGAAGCTCTTGTATCTATCACTACCGCCCAAGTTCTTTTCAAGTAGCATAGTTATCATCTTAACAAAGTCAAAAGGTTGCCTGCTCAATAGCTGGAGTGATGAATACACAGTCATCTGGAGGAGGAATCAGTTTGTTCTAATTTGCCACAATAGTATTCTTGAAATGGTACTTAAACAGCAAATTTCACTAACTGAAAAAAAATGCATACTATTCATAACCAGAACAGAATCAAATGAGTTGGTAAAAGCTTTGTTACTGGATTTCTTATCTTTGTTGTTGAATATACATACTTCATTTTGTAAAGGTGAGCTCTAGTCATTTGCTGCAACATTAATAGTGTGTCTTATAGTATTTGACAATCATTCACAGACAGACATGTATTTTCACAGACAAAAACCTATTTTAATACAGTTACTTTTAAATTCCACATCTCTACATAGCCCACAGTGGTTGGTTAAGTAAAATAGCAATGGGTTATTTGTGAGATGTCTATACATCTTGTACAGCTTTTATTTAATCTTGATGAGCAAATGAATATTACAATTTTGCAAACATGAAAGATACCATTTTCTCCTTTCTAAGCTTTTGGAGGGTCACCTGCATTTTCTCCCTTTCCATTCTTTTGACTGGAAAACAAATGTGCTTCTTTGAACGTATAAAAGTGGTTTTTTTGTCCTGTTCTTTACTTTCATTATCAGGATGTACTAATAATCCAATGATATGGTTTTGATTTAAATTCACTATTACTGTGTAAATACCTAAGAATAGTAATTTTGATATAAATAAGTCAACATTAGCAATATCTCTTTTATAACATTTCAAAAATTAAAAATAAGTTTTGAAACAAAAACCTGTCTTATGTAAACATTAAGACAGCATCACTTTCCCTACAATTATTTTTTATTCAAGTTTCTTAAAGGATAAAGCACTACAGTAAGAATTTTACCAAGCTAATTCTGTGTGGTCATACCCAAAGTTCACATCTTAAATATTTTCAATCACGTAATCATATAGTTCATTCATATGCACTAATATAATGTATAAATATTTTTAATATAGATTAATGTTTGTAATTCTAATTGGACATTTACTTTTTAGTAATGATTCCTGTCCCTTTATTGAAAGAAGAAAAATTGAAAGTATAGTTAAAGAGAGCAGGAACCATTCAGTTAAAGTACATGAAATATAGAAAACACTGTATTTTCTCCATCAAATACAACAGTGAACAGGAGCCAGGATCTATCACGTTCCAGGGGCATATGTCTGGGTGTGTATATAAATAAACAGAACACTTTATATATATCCATGTTGTGCCATTTTTTAAAACCAGATATCTCTCCTGGCACATGTCAATGATAGGAAAAAGTCATTTTTGTTTGCTTTTATTTGCAATGTGTATTTCTAATAAACCTTATGGTTGTAAAAGGCATTCATGAGAAACAATAAATCAGAAGAAAAAACAATTTATTCCTTTGATGAACTCCTAGCTAAAAGTTTACTAATAAATTAACAAGTATTCCAAGACTGTTTATAAAAGAATAAACATAAAAAGCAATCTGGGGCACAACAATAACTACTGCAGTTTTCTACAGCAGTCTCTTCTCTGCAAAAAAAGTTAACTCTAGACAGCACCTAATTTATAATGCTTCCTTTTGCCAGCTGGAGGCATACATGTCTTTGGTTTGGCTAGGATCATAATGATAGCTGCACTGATGGAGACAGAGAAAGCTTTTGCCGTCTTTTCTTTTGGTGACTCTGAATTAGCCCACACACACTTTAAAGGATCCAATAAAGAGATACAATTTCTTTACCTTTCCTGGCTCTGAGACCCTGGAGATTTTTGTTGTCCTGGTTGTCGTAAGGTTAAGTTCAGAGGATAAACTGACAAGCTAGCGATGGGAAAAAGACAGTTTCCTCACATAAAGCCAAAATGATGCAAAAGAGACCCCTCTGGAGCTTTTATTTGGGAAAACAAACAGAAATGGCACTAAGTCCTTCTGCTTTACAGGCCAATTTAACTATCAAACCAATTCTCTCCCTCCCAGAAGCAAAGCGGGAAGAGAGACACGGCAATATGACAATGGCAAGAAACATTCAGGAGAGAAAGGACAAAGCAAACTGTCTGTCTCCTTGCCTTTCTTATCCAAGGTCCTTTTTTAAAGCACACGTGTGTTCTTGTAAAAACTATTAGATTGCAATTTGTATAACATGGTGACCCCCAAATTCAGACGTTTAACCCTTTTTCTCTGCAAAGAATGTGAAGAATGTCTTGAAGGTGGGGGAATTCTCTCAAATGGGGAGAGCGTAGTATGGAGAATTGGTAGGAAGTTGTGTGAGAATAAGCCACTATAGCTTCTTTCTGAACAGTCAGCACTTTGGAGGTCTCAGAGAAAGAGAGAAAGAGAAAGAGAAAGAGAAAGAGAAAAAGAGAAAGAAAGAAAGAAAGAAAGAAAGAAAGAAAGAAAGAAAGAAAGAAAGAAAGAAAGAAAGAAAGAAA
>JANHFL010007160.1:246547-272052 GCA_032468155.1 Oxyrhabdium leporinum | reverse complement strand
CTAGCAGCATGACAATGATATTTGTCAATAATCATCTGACTTCTGAGTAGAGTATTTCTGGTGGTTGCTCTAGGTGAGCTTCTACTCCCCTGAAAGCAAATGTCCTTCTCTTGTGGCTCATGGCTCTTGCTTAAATAGGAGGTGAAAATTGCAGCCAGGGGAGCCTTTGCTGTTATTTGAGCATCATAACCTATGCCCTTATTACCATGTAACTAAATTATTATCATGCACTCTTAATGGAGCTGTGTTTGAAGATGGGTTTTATGATGCAGCTGAAGAGTACCTCAGAGTTCACTTTATGCTATATAATTCTGCCCATCTCCTCTGAATATGAACATTTAAGAAAGTGACCCAAGATTTTGCCCCATAAGAGACATACTAAGATGCTGGCTTTTTCAGTGGTAATCCTTACTCTAGAATACACTGTCCCTTGACACGCACCCGGGCTTTATATTTCTGAAACTTTGTAACACAATGAAAGGTACACATTTAAAGTACACTTGATATCTAGCCATTAGCAATGATTATGTGCCATCAAGTTGATGCTGACTTTCAGCTACCACACAGATAAGATATTCTCCAGGACACTCTGTCTCCAGTCTGATCCTTTATATTTAATTTTTTCAATGTAGAATAAATAAAAACAAAAATATAAAATAAGAACTAGAAAGAAACAATAAGAAAAAGTAAAGCACAACTATGTCTTCTACTCTTCTATCAAATACCATCTTAAATTTTTCCCCAACCTCTTCTTAATCTGCAAATCCTGAGATTATCAATTCAATTTCTTCTTCTTTCAATAAAAAGTCCATATAAGATTTTCAGTCTTTCAGAAAAGTATCACTTTTCCAGGTTCTCCATTTTTGCAAATTCAGTTAATTTTACAATCTAATCTTCAATCCAACCTGATCTGTTCAGTAGTGCCATAGTAACCGAGTCCATCCTCCTTGCTGCTGGTGTTCCTCTTTTTTCTTCCATCTTTCCTAATATTACAGACTTCTACAGAGAACTAGATTTTCTCATAATGTGTCTAAAATATGATAATCCAAGACTGGTCTTTGTCCTTTGAATGGGTACCCTGTATTGATTTATTTTATGATTCACTGATTTGTTTTTTGATTGAATTGTTAACTTGGGGCAACTAAGTTTTATGAATTAATGGATTTATATAGATTTTGTGAGAAGGATATTAATGGATTTTATTGTTATTGATGGTATTCTGGAACACTACAATGTGTTTAGTAAGAGGGTAGTATAAAAACGTAGAAAATACATACATCCGTATCTGGCATATATCAAGAAGAAACAAGTAAGACATAGATGAAGGTTACAGAAATAGGAGAAAAATGAACAAAAAATCTAATAGCATATTGACAAGTTGAACCAATTTGATGTAGTGATATAGTGGCCTGGAAACCAGGAGACTCTGAGTTCTAGTCCTGCCTTCAGCATGAATACTGGCTGGATGATTTTGGGCTAGTCACTCTCTCAGCCCAACCTGCCTCATAGGGTTCTTCTTGTGGAAAAAACAGGAGTAGGAGAAAGAAGGTATGTTGCCACCTTGAATTACTTATAAAGTAATACAGATGGGATTTTAAAAAATCTAAAAACCCACATTCTCTTTGAATAACAATGATGAAAAATGAGGTAGTACTATCACTCAGGAGCAGGACTGCTCTAAAGAAATAATATTCAATGCTCTAAATCAGGGGTGTCAAACTCGTGTTGTCATGGCGGCATCACATGACATATTGGGACTTTCCCCCTTTGCTAAACCGGGCATGGGCGTGGCCAACACGTGACACATCCAGCCTGCGGGCCAGGAGTTTGACAGCCCTGGTCTAAATCATTCCACAGATAATGTAGTAAATGTTGCATTATTTTGAATGCTTGAAGCTACAAATAACAATACAGATGGAGATGGAAATAGTTTTGTAATGTAAGATTAACAGTCCTCTTCAAAGAAACACCCACAAATGAAAATAGCCCTTGTTTAAAAAAGAGTAATGTACATATTTTTAAAGCACAAAAGGATGGCATAGAGAGCCATAGTCACATCTATTTGATCCTTTTTGTGTGTAAAGGCCCAGTTTTCACCAGCACCATTCCTCATGTGAGGATGCTCGACCAACTATAGATTATATCTAAATTATGCAATGTCCACTCCTCCCCATTTAAGAGGCCCAAGGGAGGCTGCCCAGTGGTATACTGCATTCCACTACAACAACTGAAAAGGGAGGGATCCATGAATTTGCACCCACTGTAAGAAGAATCTCATTGGCTAGTCTCCCAGGTTTTAGCTTTGCCTGTCAGTCAGGCTTTCGCCTTATTGAAAGATCAAACTCCATCCTCCCTGTTCATTACCTTAATCCTATTTTCTACATAGCTTTATTATCTGTGGAAGCTTCCTTGGGAAAGGCAGAAAAGGTGGCATAGCCACTCCCTATTTGCTTGTAAGAGTTGTTATTTCTATGTGCAGTAACCCAGAAAAAGTTCATGCGCAAGGAGGCTGGATATATGAACTAACTGAACATCATATTCCCATATTAAATGCAATATTTAGATTAAGCCTTCTTAATGTAAAGAAACCATATTATTCTGTAGCACAGAATTATAATCAATTAATTTTATAAGTGTACTGCTCTGCAAAAAGATTTTGTGTTTTTCTGTGAATCATTGCACTTATTTCTCAGTGAGAGATCTTAAAGCATGTCATGTATTTATTCCTTATATTTAAATGGAAAAAAATCCACAATAGGTTACCAAATATGATAGCAATAACCAAATTTAGGGGCATAAGTCAGTTCTTGATATATGTAGGTTCAATAATGCCAATAAAATGGATTATTGGTTATTAAATTTATACTCATAATTTAATTGTTTGACAGAAAAGAAACGGATGGCAAGCCAACTGTTAGCATTATAGCAGAACAGACAAAAGAAGACCCTGAAGACTCACTATGCCAATAACTAGGAAAATGAGACACAAAGCAAGAAAAGGTCACTATTTTATATTAGGATGGATGGAAGGCTGAGTGAACCTTGAGCCCCTTAGGATCGAACTACAGGCTCTGGGCAGAATTTGCTTGTAATACTGCATTTTAATCACTGCGCCACCAGGGTTCCTATAGGGTTCTTCTCCTATTTAGAAGAACTAAATGATTTCATTAGTTCCTATTCATGCAATTCTTACCTCCCTAAGTCCCAGACTCTCAAAGGTGAATTATGTCCACAGCATGCTGTTCCAGTCACAAATGAACTATTAAAGAAGAAAACAAGGAATATTAGATTTGTATCACTATTAAATATCTGTGCTATAAGTAAATGAATATGCCAAAGACTTGATTGTAATTCATAAGAGTTTCCATGCCTGACAATTAAACAAAGAAAGAATAGTATGAATCTCAAGAAGTCCATATCAAGTCATTTAAGTCGGACAACCATCTCCAATTTGTATAATCCTCCACGCTAGCTGAGTTTATTGGATTAAAGTCCAATATCACTGGAGGGCAGCAAATTAGAGAGAACTGGAATAAAGAATAAGGGAAATTATTCTTTTAATACCAGTTCTGACACACAGAACAGTAATATAGGCAAAATCATAACTGTGCTATAATGATTGTATGATATCAATTTCCTAAAACAAGGGAAGCATCTGTCAGCAAACTATTTCAAAATGAACCATCCTAATATCTGTAACATTGTTCCATTTGGGACATTCTCCCCCAAGAGGTGAGGATTGACCCCCAGTCTCCTGGCCTTTCAGACATATCTAAAGAACTGGCTCTTGCATGCCGTTTAGGGATAAAAGAAGAGCATACAGCTATAGGGTTGGTTAATGCCCTGAAGGCCCTCCCCCTGCCTTTTAATTTATATTTAATATCGAATTTTAACAATCCTTGCCTTTATTTTAAATGTTTTATATTCAGTTTTTATGCTTTAACCTTTTTGTTTGTATACCAGCTAGAGTCTTTCTCTGAGGGAGATGTGCGATAGATAGATAAGGAGAGAGAGAGAGAGAGAGAGAGAGAGAGAGAGAGAGAGAGAGAATGAGAATTACATAGGAATACAGCTGAAGCTTGGAAACATTAAATGCAATTTTGCACTTTGTTTAAGCTCTCTAAATATAAACTATTAATACAATTATCTTTTTCCTTTTCCAATTAAAACTTTATTTAGCAATTTTAAAGAGTGTGTGTGTGTGTGTGTGTATGCAGTATATATAGTTATATACTGGATATAAAGCTATAACATTTCTGAGTTTAAAGTACATTAACTACACTTGTATAATTTTTGTTTTTAGTCTTATAATCCGTATATTTTATTTTTTAAAAAACATGTGTATAGTATTTATAATTTAAAACAAAGATGTATTTTCAAGAGAGATATTTATGAATGAACAGATCTTGACTGGGATTGCACAATTATTACTCAATATAACATTAGTATAAGTTTCATGCAGAATATACTCAAATTTTTATTATATAAAAAGTATAAATTTTAATATCAACATCTCTACAATATTATTGTTTATAAATGTCAAAAAAGAAGAAAGAGATGCAAGTGCCCCTAAAAATAATACAGGTAGTCTTCTACTTATAGACACTATTGAGCCCAAAATTTCTGTTGCTTAGTAAGAAAGTTGTTAAGTGAGTTTTGCCCCATTTTCCAACCTTTCTTATCACAGTTGTTAAGCAAATCACTGAACACCGTTGTTAAGTGAAATGGCTTCCCCACTGACTCTGCTAGTCAGAAGGTTGCAAAAAGTGATCACATGGCCCTGAGACACTGCAACCATCATAAATACATGCCAATTGCCAACTTCCTAGGGCTGATAAAAAGGGACTGACCCAAAGTTAGTTACCTTGCGGATGTGACAGCACAAAACTCAATGCATCCATGTTTCTAGCCTAATGCCTTAATCACTACATCAAACAGGCTCTCATTCATGAATTATGCCTAATTTCTTAGTAAAAAGAGGTTTCATTTCCAATTTGATTCCTAAAATTCTCTGAGTAGAGCTGTCAATATTTCTCCAATACTTTGGGGGGAGGGAAGTTATTTGTCCCCACATTATGATAGAATATTTCTTCTTGGAGTTTCTTCTTTTCTTTTGTGGAGCTTCCAACATTTATTGCTGCATGATTTATCTATTTTGGCTATTATTGATAGAATTTTATATTATCAGTAAAACATTTTATACCAGTTCTTTCGCAAAGCATGGAGGGAATTTTATAGATTTGGTCTTTACTGCTGATCTTTACATACAAGTGCCCTTCTCTCTAAAATAAAAAGTGACAATATTACATAGCACTATATGGATCAGAACTGACCATCCATTTTACTGGCTATGTAATGTAGTTAAAGAAGTCAAAAATTATATTCACAACTACTTATGAAGGAAGTGTGCCTCCTTCTATCTAAGAGATAAATTCAAAGAAACTCAATTCAAAATATTTGTTAGTCTTGAAATTCTGATAAAATGTAATCCTTTCACACATTAAACCATCCATCCCTAAGTAGCTGTGCTTAGATATACTGGAGTACAATTCTCATATTCTTGAAAGGCAAACATATTTCTAGAATGTATAAGTCCATCACATTTTCAGGACATAAATGTATTAACTTTTTGGATTTTGCTTTGTTAAGATCTACATTGAGAATGCCAAGAACCTGAGCTAACAGACTGCTTTTTATGCATCAGCTAGCAGCATATTCTTTTCACCCAAATGTCTAAACACAAGATTTCATTCCACACCTCATGGGCTATCCAAGATAAGTCTTCAGAACATCTGCAAGCTCTTAAATATAGGGCGGCACATCAATTGATCCCCCAAGTCAGCAAGCAGTCTTGTACTCAATGGAGCCCAGAACTAAAAAAAAATCCTGAATTTTGTCTCTTTTTGTCTCTTTAGCATAAGCCATTAATAAATGGTAAAGCCAATTACCGTGGTTAGAAACATAATAGCAGCTTGGAAATCATTGAAGTGGGCAATTCAGTTTTTAAGATTTCTGTCTTGCTTTTTCTCTCTCTCCCTTGCTCAACACAGACACACAGGTCTTTCAGAAGAAGGTATGCAACATCCTTCCAGTGGCTGCACAGGTCTAAATTAGCATCAAGGTATGTCAATAGGACTGAAGAGAGGGGTGGAGACCATCAACACTAATCCCCACTATTCTGCTTGTATAGCCTGTTGTGATTGGAATTAGAAATTTCTTGGTGGGTTGGCTTGCAAATTGCACCACTTCCCACAAACTACACAGAATCTGAACCACAAATTCTTCCCATTCTAGAAGAATCCGAACGTTCTCATAATTCAAATAAAAATAATTTCTAATATTAAGGGCAAATATAAGATCCTACGTCACATTTCACTTCCACAACTGTAACTTTTGTTGTTAGCACAAAGAATTTATTTTTTAAATATCTGACCTGCAATTACAAGGAAGAAAATGTCATTTGCTCCTCTAACATTGTATACTTTCTTTTGTTATGGAGAAGTAAAATTGGGATTAAAAACTTTCAGAATAATAGCAATAGAATTACATGCCCTGGATATATTTAGATTTACATATTCTTTTTACAATTGCTGCATCCTAATTTTCTTCAAATGAATTCTTCATGCAAAGAATGGCGTATCTACAATCACTTCATCTATTTCTTCCCAAATATATTGATAATGAAGATGCCAATATCAAGTCAGCTATTTATTCCTGCTCATCTCTTGCAAACTGATTTTGGGAAAATATAGCTATCTCAAATATTTTCATATCTGCTCAATCCTAAATTGGTTTAATTTAATCTTCCATATTAGAAATGCCCCTCAATCTTCATCTATTATTTTTTGACGTATTTAAGAAGGAACAACTCATTCCAAACAAATTATTTCCAGGTACAATAATAATCTTCTACATTAGAAATATCCCTCAATCTCTATGTATTATTTTATTGGACAAATCTTCCGCAACTAACAAGGAAATTTGGATGGCAAAAAGTATTTTTTATCTTCTACAGAAAGTAGACAGAAGATTCTGAGAGAACTCCTAACACTTACATTTTATTCAGCAACTCTTTCCATTCCACCGTTTCCTTTAGGGATGGGTAGGGGAAATGCAAAGGAGAATTGTCTCTGTCCCCCTAAGAACCAACAAGGAGAACTTCAATGTTGCATTTTTTTCATTTATCTCCCATTTTTCAAAGCTCCTCCCACAGCTTTGGGCATAGGGTGCTACATCTCTCTGTTGGTAGTAGCCCTACTGGTGGACTTGTTCCCCAAATCAGGATCCCTTTACTTCAGACTCCAAAGAATCAGTAGATTCAGGATGAGCTTGTGCAACTATTGCAAATGAACTTGTTGTAATAGATTGGAAACATGAGCATCATTAGCTGATTTCTATAATCTTTCTATGTTTGAATAGCCTTTTCAATTAATTAGATATTTTACTCTGCGTCTCTTGCACCAGGAATCCAAACTATAATTCCCTTCTCAATTTTTTCCTCTCCCATCATCGAGACAGGTATGGCAGAAGTGCACATGGGGCAAGAAGTTTTAGAAGCATAGATATGAAAGGTGAAATCAGAAAAGAATTGTGTCCACCTCATATAAGATGTAGGCAATCTTAATGCCCAGATGTTCTTAACAGCAACTCTGATCACACTAAAGAGTTATATAGTAATATAATCCACAACACCGCGGTTATCAGGTTATCTATCTATATGTTATTTTACTGTATAACTTACATGAACATACCTTTCCTTGCACGTAGGAAAAAGAAAACTGCCCAGGAAGGATATGGAACCCAACAAAATAAGATACTGTACTAAAGAAGCAACCACAATTTCCACAAGAAGGCAAAATTGAAAATTGAAGACATAATTGAACTGTATCCAGTGAGTGCTCATTAATGCCTCCACTTCAGCATGGAGAGAAGTCATCAAGCAGAGTTCAAAAGAGCTGTGTCCTAGACCTATAGTGCTCAACATTTTTTTTTATCAGTGACTTGGACAAAAGTGTTGAAGGAATGCTTACCATGTCTGCAGGTTACATAAAACTAGAATGGATGGCTAACACTTTGGATCTGATATGCAATGAAATGAATAAACTGAATTTAATAAGAAGAAATGTAAGCTTTACATCTAGGTCAAACAAAAAATGAATGGCACAAATATAGCATGTGTGAGATCTGGCTTGCTACCAATTATATATCTAAGGAGTGATATATTAGTCTTCAAACATCTGAAGAGTTGTCATATAGAAGGGGGAGTGGATTAATTCTATATTATCCAGAGACAGGACCAGAACCAATGGGTTAAAGTTATAGGGAAATATGCTCAGGCTAGATATCAGAAAGAATTTCCTGATTATATAAACGATCTGCTAGCAGAACAGGTGGCTGCCACATTAAGTGCAGAGTTTTCTGGATGTATCTCTAAATGAGAAGCGAACATCTTCAAAGAAAAACCAAAAACTCCAGTTGCCTCTTGAAAAAGCACCTTTAGGTCTCTTTTTTAGAGTCTTCAAGCAGAGGCTGGATAATAATCTCTTAAAAAAGATCTAACAGATCCTGACTGAACAGCAGTTTAGTCATAGAGTGTAGATAAAATCTAAGGTTCTTCTTATATCTTTTTAAAAAATCTTAGTTTTTGTCTCATCTTAAGTCAATAATTTTATGTGAGAACTTTTTATATATTGGACTATAGTATCTGGATTACACATTCAGGTTTTAATCTGAGTCCTTTCTCTCATCTTCACATCTTGTAAATTAGTTCTAATTGTCCAATTCTGAAAACTACTGTATATAAAGAATCAATGAAGCAAGAGAAAGCTAGAAGAAAGCTATTTCTTAGGAACAGATCTGGTGTATGACAAAGTAGGTTAACAACATCTTGTTTGGACAAAGAGTTTGGATGTAGAGAAGGAATGAACCTAAGTGTCAAAAAAGAAACAGAGGCACAGAGCATGCTGACAAGAGAGCCTCTTCCAACCACAGAACTATATTATCCACACAGACATAAACTTAGGCAGCCTTTGAGTCTGCACCAACACGTTAGTGCGAGAACAACCACCAAAGCTGTCAGATCCTTCACCAACATGCCCATCAATGCATTCAGCTTTTCCCAACACACATTGGCATTTTAATTACTGTTGGGTAAACTAATTTGTCCAAATGAAGGCAACTCAGTCTCATAGAATATGCAGGCTGCCTGACCTCTGACAGGCAATGACACAAGATACAAAAGGAGGCAAAGGAAAGCTTTTTTTTAAATCAGAGCCTTATTACTCTCTATTACTCCAATTAGTGAAGCTTCAGTACTTTGAATTGGGGGGAAATTGCAATTAAATCAATTTTTGATGGTCTGGAAGTGGGTTACCAAACAGCCTGGCCTGTGGAAATACTGATATTATAGCAACAAAGGTTAAAGTCTTTGTCAGCACCTGTGGACCTTCTGTCTTTCCTGTATCTTCCTCCATGCTGCTTCAGTGTCCCTCTAAAATAAGTCATTAGAACATGTCACGTCTTATTGTAGCTGCCATCAACCTGCTAACCTAATCAGTTGACATCATTATGGAAGGTAATTCCTACAGTTATATTTAGTGCTAAGGTCACACAAACTTGAAGCATCCACCCCCCTCTGGAAAATGATGGAAGGAGGGCCCTAATGTTAGAAACATAGTCAAGAGTAGGAAAGAAGTAGGCATTGCACAGCAAATGGTCTCAAGCTGTGTCTGCATTGAGAAGCATTTCCACATGTCTATATATTCTCATGAGATTGCTAGACATTGAGAAAATATTCTTCTCTCCAGAGAAACCTCACACAAACAGCAAATATACAATCAGCAGATTAGTGTTAATAGGGCAGTCTATAGTTTTCATGTAGTTATGAATGGAAGGAGGAAGAAACACCACCAGCAGTTACTGCAACAAGAATACTTGAGATATACTCTGGAAGATCGGAATGCAACAGAATAGAAAAACATTTGTATTGTTATATTTTCTTTGATTTGGTTTCAGTGCTAAGTATTGTAGGCTGTTCATATACAACATTTATATATATATATATATATATGTTTACAACATTACTTCCTTTTTGCATAGCATGGATTTTTTTTATTATATTCTATTACTTATCTACTACTGGTCATTGACTTGTATAAGATTAGTACATCATTTAATGTTAATATTATTCACAATGTACATGGTACATCTCTGTATATTTCAGGTATATCATTATTTTACAACTCTATGCAATTAATCTTTTATCTACTTTCTTGATAGGCTGTATACATAAATTGCTATGCCTCTGGGTTGTTTTTTCTAAAGAAGTAGTTTCATTTTTCCTTTTACAATGTCAGGTTGCTACATTAGTGTTAACATCTCTGGGGGTTTTAAAGCTTATAGTTTGAAACATTTTTATGCCGTTCTTAAACTGATTTTTTGCTTCAAAAATAAAAATATATTTAGCTAAGAGAAGAGTTAGACAAGGATGTCTATTGGCCCAGTTTTATTTAATTATTAAATAAAAGCTCTGGTACCTCATTTACTTTTCACCTTTCAATGCTAGGCCACAGGGATATCAGTGATTTATTAAACACTAATAATGCAGTAATTTTGCCTTTGATCCTTGTCAGTTAAAAGAGTGTTGAGATCACTCTTTTCATATTGCAATAAGCTAGAATTAATAATAGATTTTTCCAAGACAAGATCCATATATCTTAGTACCCGAAACAGTGAATCTGGCAATTACGTAGGCATACTGTCAAGCAGGTCAAGATCTTTAAATAGTAATTTTACTAGCCTGTGGCAATCAAAATGCTCATGTGGATTCTGTGGCTCAAATGCACAGAAATCAGTTTAAATTTATTGTTTTGCCTAAAATACACAGTTTATACTTGCTACAATCAAGTTATCAATCAATTAGGACTGTATAGCAACAAGACTGTCCTATCAATTTTTTAATAAATGTCTTTCCCCCGGCTGTGTTCCAAATTCTATGCTCTGGCAAGAAGCAGGATCAGTGAAGTTGAATCCAGCTTCTGGTAAAATATTTTTACTTACTTAGCTAAAGGTACTTCATAACCCATTTGGCTTGGTTCTTCTAATTTTAGCAGACAACTTGATATCCTCTTGGGAAAAGATAACACTAATGAAATTGAATTATTGTGGGTTTCCCAGTGATGCTTATCTTGAGCCCAGTTTGCTGTTCTTCCACACGATATATTCATTTTTTAAAAAGATCACATTTCAGATTCTAAACCAGCTTCTTATCTATTTCAATTCCCTAATTTAGAGCTGGTTTAATGTCCATCATAAAGCATTACTGGAGGGGAAATATAGAAGTTCTTTTGAAGCACAGCACTGCTCTGTGGCACAGGTGCCATAAAAAATACAGTCCATATCCTCCTTAACTGCCATTCTTACAGGAACTTTAGAGTCTGATTACTCCTCATTTATCCAAATTTCTTAAGCACTGATAAATTTTATTTATTTTAAATACTATATTATCATAATAACTTTACTTCTCTAAATGTAGTAAAATTCTATTATATCATGTGAAAACTCCACCCATAGATGGTTAATCACCACTAATAATACAGTTTAGGTGCTTTTCTATGATATATGAACCATGATTACACTGGTGTAATTCACTTACCCATAGTCATTAGATCCATCAGGCTGACATAACTATGCCCATAAATTTGTATATTAGTGGGTTTTTTTTTTACCATTTTTAGCTCTTTAGACTTTTAAGTTACTGTCATTCCTTTGTACACTATTTTAACTACATTACTATATTTTTATATTTACAATATTAATAAGTTTGCCTACAGATGTTATATTTCACGTTAGCTATTTTTATTTTAATTATTATCCCATAGTTTTATCCAAATTACATAAATCTATTCTGTATTCACTTTGGTTTTGGATGGCATATCATCATATTTATAACCATCAGCTTAAATATTTAGTGCTTATCTTGTGCTGGTAATTTAAATTTTAGTCATTTTTTATGCAGATTAGATTATTACAACAAGAGGACTATAATTTTATTATTGAATGTTATATTATGGATGTTGATACCCAGAATAAAGATACCACTACTACTACTACTACTATTACTACTACTAATTTTTAAGCTACTACCTCAAGTCAGACATTGTCTACATATCCAGAGGAATCAATTAGTTACAGGTGGTACAGTAGCATTTTTGGAATGTTATTAAGAATGTTCACTGACCTCTCTTTTGTATAGTCTCCCTCTCCCCCCCCCCCCCAATGGACGCATAGAGTACAAGCAGAAAAAAAATTCTTCAGGGACTCAGGTTATACTCTTCTCTGTTCCTTCTCAGGCTGTATCCCTATTTGCCTGGCTTACTTTCTTTTTAAGATAAAAGCATTCAAAAATGTAATCTCAACCTGAATTACTTCCAGATGGACTTTTAATGTGCACTGACAACAGTTCATTGCACCATTTTTACAGACATCCAGGCACCATTATATTTTGGTCATCAGTCCCTTTGCCATTTTTTCTCTAAATATGGAAAAACGGTTACCGAATCTGGTAATATATGGAAGTACGACTTTCCAAAAGTGAAGGTGTTCTTTTGGAAAAGAAATGAGAAATTTGATGGCTGCAGTAGCATTCACTGTCTATATTTCTCATCCTTTAATCTCCTAAATATGCTAATTAATATGAAGGTGCACATAGATAATTGAAATCAATTGCAGAATTTACTAATATACTAATTACCTAATATGAAGATACATGCAGCTTTTTAAAATTATCGAAGTATTCCATTTTGAAAGGTACTGGATGACTTGTCTCTATCCATCCTGCCCACTGCAAAAAAGTTTGTTTCGACACAGAACACAGAAATACAAATATGAGAGTATTATGATAGGAAGAGTCAGCACAGACAAATAAATAGCTGGAGTGTTTTGAAATGAAATTGCTTTTTTCCCAAAGTAGTCTTCAGAAAGAATGTGTGTGCAGATGCAACAAATGCTTGCACATCTGCTCAAAACTACCCCCTTGCTTGGTGGAATAAAGAGTGATATGAAGAGAGAGGTTCAGGTACAGCTTTAGGTTCAGAACAAATATGCAGAAGTCCAAGAACATACAACTATGATTTCAATTTGACATGAAAGATGGGAAGAGAACAGTGTTCCATGCACCTTGGTGTATAGTCATGCTGACCACATGACCACGTAAATATTTTCAGATAACCCTGGCTCTCTCAACTAAGAAACATAGAGGAGCTCCGCCTCCTAAGACTTAGACACGACTGTACAGGGGAAACCTTTGCCTTTATGAAAGATATACTACAGATTCCTCTGAGATTCAGCACTCAACATTTATAAGCTGTATAGATATTAAGTTGTTATTCTATAAAGAGCAAGACAAAACATAAGAACGTGAGAAATTCATATTTGGACACAGATCCAGTTTTTATCCAGAATTGGTTACTATTTCAGTTTAACAGAATCTGCTATTAATTTGGTTCCTTTGGAAATATTTCTAAGAAGCAGCTGTTAGAAGAAAATTAGAAAAAGAAATGTCAGAACTGCTGGCATACGTACAAGAACATCTATCTACCATAAAAGATAAAACTGTTGGTAGCTAGACAAAATAAGTGAGCAACTCTTTAAGACTCAGAGCCACATTCAGTCTTGTGTCTGAATGATCAGGAAAAGATTGGTGAGAACAGAGCAAAACAGGTGAAAAAACATATTACAAAAATATTTGTTATATTAAATAAATGAGCAAATTAAAACAATTGTATCTGGAAACAGCCAAAAGTTCAGCTGAATCAAAAGTTGGAAAAATCTGATTAGGAGAACTGGTCTAATTTGGCCAGTGTAGATGATACCTGTTCAACCTCTGATTGTACATACCTAGTGGAAGGGAGCCCACTGCCTCTCGTGGTTAATGATTCTACTTGTCAAATTGATCTTACTATTACAGAACCTGCCTTCTTCTATCATATTACCTCAGTTTACTTTATCATCACTTTTAGATGGACTAGTTTATCTTTTGTAAGAACCTGTTTGGTCTAGAGCAGGGGTGTCAAACTGGCCAGATGCATCATGCGCAGGTCATGCCTATCCAAGCTCCGCGAATGGGAAAAATGTTGTGAAACGTCACATGATGGCGACGTGACATGGCAAGTTTGACACCCCTGGTTAAAGTACCATGTCAGAAAGAGACTGAGAATTCTAGACCAACCTTAAGCAGGCTGAATGATTTTGGGCCAAACACTTTCTCTCAGCCCAACCCACGTCATAGGGCTGTTGCTGTCAGAAAAATAGGAAGGGGTATTAAGTATGTTTACTACCTTGAGCTATTTATAAAAACAATAAAGAAGGTATATAAATAAGTGCTCACACATGTGGGTGCATATGTATATATGTGAATATGTGTCTGTGTGCACACATATATACTGGATATTATATATATATTTCCAAATAAAACAAATAAATAAGATGTCTCTAAAAATCATATAGAATAATTTAACAACCCATTAGGAGGAATTTCCTGACAGCAAAAACCATTAAGCACTGGAAGAGCTTGCCTTCCAGAATTGGGGGTGCTCTAGCGCTGGAGGTTTTTAAGAAAATATTGCATAACCATTTGTCTGATATGGAATGAAGACTCCTGCCTTGGATGGGGGCATGTTGGGCTAGGTCCCTTCCAACCCTATGATTCTATGAGCTATGCCAGTTATTAAACACTCTATGAATTATCCAAACAATAGGAAGGAAGATCAGTTCCTGAAGAGGCCTGCAAAATTCAAGTGAGAATGTGATTTCCCTCATTTTTATATTTACAAATTTACTTAGATCAGGAATTGACACCCACGTATTATACTGTAGCATCTATAATCTAGACAACTTTATTAATTTCCCCTCTCCATTATTAAAAATAAAAATAAAAATAAAACACAAAGAAGAGGGGATCAACCTATTTTTCAAAGCACCAAAAGGCAAGACAGCAAACAATGGATGGAAACTAATCATGGAGAGAAGCAACCTAGAACTAAGGAGAAGTTTCCTAACAGTGAGAACAATTAACTAGTGCAATGACTTGCCTTCAGAAGTTGTGGGTGCTCCATCACTGGAGGCTTTTAAGAAGAGACTGGATGTCCACTCATCTGGAATGATATAGGGTCTCCTGCTTGAGCAGGGGGTTGGACTAGAAGACTTCCAAGGTCCCTTTCAACTCTGGTATTATGTCTGTTAAAAATAACAAGCTTTTCCATGATGTCATATACATCAGCTGTTCCTCAACTGTCATAGAGACAGCATCTATGATGCCAAACCATCCCTGGACATAATGTAAAGTACATATGCCCCAGGATCAACAAGCAGTCCAGAAAAAAACCAGAACAACCTCAAACTATATTATGGCCAATTAAATCATCTAATTAACATCCTCTAGATGTATGTGATATTATTATGTAGCTACTACTTTCTCAATGTTGTTGGACAGAGATGGTATGACTTGAGTCAAGAGAAAGTATAAAGACTCTTCTTTCAGGTTCTAGTACTTAGACACAAGGCTATCAACTCTCTAAATTGTTCCTATGGAACGGCCAAGATTCAGCAAAATCATTGATACTGATGAAAATCTCTAACTGCATTAAGGAAAGTATTAAGATCTATCAGACATTGTATATTTTTATCTCCTATTTACTTAGCTTTCTAATTTTTTTCACAGTAAAACAGCCTCTTGAGACAAAGTAATAGTTTAAACTGTGATTTATCTTTGATCCATGAATAGATGAAAATTAGTACTTGAAAGAAGCAACATTTCACAAGAATGATGAGTCAAGCCATTGTGTAAACAATGTAAGTATCTCTAACATAGCTGATGGGAAATTTGAGTTTTTAATTGTTTCAAAATACTATTCTTGCATATTCCTGCTTCCTAAAATTTGAGAAAAATATGACATTCCTATTCTAAAGGAGAAAGTACTGTAGTCCTAACTGTAAAGTTTCTTTGTTATTTATTTCCAAAATACATGGTCAAAAACAATATCAAGGATTCTATTTTAAAAAAAAAACCAAGATAGAATTACCCAGAAAATCAGGGGAAGAGTATTAAATGGTCCTTGCTCAGTGATAGACTACATAAACAAGCTCTGTTTATTTTCTTATGTGTCACCTTCTGCCCCTTTTCCTTCACTCCCCTACAGGTTTCTAACAGCTGAGTGGAATGTGGATTGTTCTATGTCTTCCACACACTGTGGAAAAAGAGCACCATTCCTCTTTCTTTGCTGAGATGCCCACTCACACCCATATCTTACAAGAGGCTGTGAATGGCATTATCAAAATCTTCAAAGCCTGCTCAGGTGTAAAGCTCCAGTGATTCCTTTTTGTGCTTTATTTGTTCTCTCCCTCCTCTGTTCCCCACTAGGTACATTCAAGCAACTTAACAACCAGGGAAATTGGGGTATATATGTGGGAATCATTCCTCCCTCCTTGTTTCCTCATGCAATGACAAACAAGGGCAAAGGAAAAAAAAAGGCCCACAATTTCTAAGCAGCAGCTTGCTAACCCTTCACTGGGTGAAATTATTTCCCCTTAATTGCCTGGTGAGAATCATTTATTTAGGGAATGGGAATTCTGCCTCCCCCCCCTCCCCAAAGCCAGCTACATGGAGCTATTGAAGTTCAGAGGGGCTTTCACCTGGAGACACTGGTAATTACCCCCTTTATTTTAAAGCTTCTACCTGTAGCTTCATACTTAGGACTGAACCCGCTCTGCAGGATGGCTTTGTTCCCACTAAATACAGCCCCTGAATAAACAGCCTCAGCAGCAGGAGTGCACAGCAAAGTGGTAATTTCCAGCCCAGCATAATTAGCCAAAGTTCTTTCAGCCACCATCTCTGAATAGTGCGACTTTGCCAAGGGAGGGTGCCCCATATGGGAATAGCAATGGCAGACATGCATGCAGGATGCAGACAAAGGCTTCTTGGGGGATCAACATGTTGAGGGAGTGACGAGAAATGGCACCTCTAACCAGAGAGTTCTCTATGCAAAGGTTGAAGCACAGGTACCATCACAAAAGGCAGGCTCTCTTATCTTTAGAGCTACATAACGTCTCCCAAGCTCAAAAACAGAATGAAAAAGAAAGTAGTAGTTGTATTAGAAAGTCTATTTTCCTATGATACTTTAATTACTTTGATATCCCAAGGCAGAATTTATAATAAAATGCTACTAGACCAAATGATTGAAAAACAGCATATTTCACCTACAAATTAAGGATGAACCATTTGTTTGTTTGGAATTTTCTCTTTAGAAACTTGTTCATGTACTAGGATATTACGATAGTTGGAAACTTAAAAAAAAATCATCCTCAATTTTATTATTGAGATCTGTCCCATGAAAGAGTCAAACAAGATACCACCACAAGTCCCAGCATGCAAAAGATGTATAAGAACAATCTAACTCATACACCTACCATTATCTGTGACATGTATAGGGGATACTTATTTAAAGAAAACAGACATGCAGGCAAAAGAAAGGAAAGAAATAAAATATCCTGACCGTTCCAGTTTTTATTGGACTTATTTTCAGTGCTATGCTGAACAACATGAGGACAATTCTTGAAGAAAAAGCATAAAGTAGAATGTCAAGTGTCCTTCACAGCTTTGTCTCTCTCTTTCATCATTTTAAACTCCTTTTCTGCTCCGTATGCTTTCATAGCCACCTAGCCATCAACTGGAACCTCAACTGCCTCACTGCCTTTTATTTTGCTATGCGAATTCTTGGAAACTTTAATCACTGATGCAATACACACACACATACACTGCACATATACATACACATACATGTATACACATATACATACAATTTTGTTTGTATTTTCCATAGTAAAAATGTACATACTCCTATATAAAACTGGCTAAGGAACAAAGACAAATCCCAATTCCCACGGATAAGACAAGCTCATAAATAGCGTTCAGCTCATAATTTCTGTTCAGTTTAGAGATGCTCCTTTACCATGAAGATTTGGCAGTTATGCAGCAATTAAAAGCATACAGGAAACCCTGTTAGCAAAATTCGATGGCAGAGGCTGCATTGTCGAATTAGGAAAATCATCCAGGTATGTAAAAAGAGCAGATTATGTTAAAGACTAAAAAATGATGTCTCTAGGTAGTATTAAAAAAGCCTTATTGCTGGTTACACATTACAGTGAATTTTGATTTCTTATGTACATTCTCCGCACATACAGAAAAAAAAAATCATTGTGTGTAGTGACCTTCAATAATGCATGCATCCTCTCTGTACTAAGACTGCAGAGTGCAGACTGCAGGTACATTCTACAATTTAAAAAGTGTGTCTATTTTGTTTTTCCACAGCAATAAAAGAACCACCAGAAATCAAATGGACCCTCCCCAAAATCAGGCTTCTTATGTTACCCCATTTCAAACATTCAAAAGTCACAAATATTATTTTAGCCTCCAAGAGCAAATATAATAGTGTACTTAGCTATTAGCTACATCTGTCCACACAATCAGAAACATTCCTCTACACCAGGACATCTACAGTGCTGGAGTTTCTCTCACCCTGGTGGTGCCCACCATTTTCACATTGTTAATCATCTTCTATGCATGCCCATCCCCCACAAATAACTATAAGGAAGTTAAATCTAAGACTCGTCCCATTTAATTTCACCTAGCAAATTATCTAATTCATTAAGAATATTTATTGAAATAAAAGCTGAAAATTATCACACCAATCATAATCTTATTAAATACTTAACAAACTACCATCAATATTCTATATTTAGCCAAGCTGATGGAGAAAATTATGTCATTTTAATCCAAGGAACTCTTGGATTGAACAGATTATCTTGACTTTTCTAGTCTTGATTTACACCTGAATTTGACACAAAATCAGCTTCAGAACTGCAGTATGTTACTAACAGATTTTCTGGTGGCATAACTGATTATAAAGTTGCTAAAGCACTCCACTAGGGTTCCATTTTTATCTCTCAATTGCTAGATTCTGGCCATATTTAGACGAAGGTTAGGTAAAGGCAAAGCAAGCATCAGGATGGTTCTTCTCAACCCCTTAGGACTTGTCCTAAGGATCCTGCCAGACTTGAAATACATATGGGAAAGGCCCAGCATCAACAAGCACTCTAGAAAGAGAGCAGAACTTTTTCTAACACTATTATGGTAGAAGTACAACTAAAGCAGACTCAAATAATCAATATATTGATTTTGTTTATTTATTTAAGCAATTTACAGCTGCCCATTTCACAACACAGGTGAACAAGCCAGAAACAAAAACATACTAAATATAAACATATACCAATAGAAGAAAATATTTGTAACTCAGGGTTGAATTGTGGGATCCTTATTGTTTCTTGAATCTATAAACAAACTAGATGAATTGTTATCTAGTTTGGTAATGAAACATCTGCAAGAAAGCAACCAAGCTCACAGAGCTCAAAGGACCCCACATAAACATATGCCTGGATATAAAACATTCCATTTTTCAACCCATAAAGGCCAAGCAAAATTTTACCACTAGGGTTGACTTCATCTCCATGCCACTTGTCTGAAGGAATATTACTTAAGGCAAAAAGGATCAGGGCCATCCACTTCTCTCAGGGAATGTTCCATAGGGCAAGTGCTGCAATAGTGAAAGAATGATTCCTAGGCTTCCTTAGATGACATTTCTTAGTAGTAGAAGGGACCAGGGGTATTCCAACCCTGACAGTTCCGATGGGGCAAAAATCAATAGGTTGGCATGTTTTATACTTTCTCAAATTCCTTAACCAGAAATGGAATGGTTTATAATTGCCCCATTATCATGGAACAAGGAAAAGTATATACGACCTTTTTTCAGCATAAACAAAAAAACCTTTTTGCAGAGACATTAACATTTCCTTCACCAAAGTTCCATTTTTCCAATTAATTCAGATCTTCGTAGATTATAGATCTTATGGATGTGCCCAAGGTATATAAAGAAATGACTTGTCCCTTGTCCATCCTAATTTATTATATACCCCACATACCTTGAACACATCCACAAGATATTTAACACAGAGCCGTGGTGACACAGTGGCTCGAATGCAGTACTGCAGGCTAACTCACTGCTCACTCCAGGAGTTTGATTCTGAGTGGCTCAAGGTTGACTCAGCCTTCCATCCTTCCAAGGTCAGTAAAATGAGGACCCAGACTGTTGGGGGCAATACGCTGACTCTGTAAACCACTTAAGAGAGCTCTGTAAAGCACTGTGAAGTGGTATATAAGTCTAAATGCTATTGCCATATAGACCTAAGTTTTGATCTAGATTTGGAGCTATGTGTCTAAATTCTAAACAAATTCTAAAAGACACCCAAGGCTGCCCACCTACTGTATATAGTTCAGTGCAGAAACACATAGATAAAGCAGAATGGAAGAAATGCTCGCATCTTCCAACAATGCTATATCGTTGGATTCTAAAAAGCAAGGATTCATGCAACGGGTGTGCCATTAAATAGCTGCCCTGCACTTTGAAATTTCAGAATCAATCTAAAAAAAGAGACAAAAAATGAAAAGCAGCCTTGTGGTTATCTTCAAACAAACTGCTCCTTCCAATTATCCTTTTTTTTCTTTATCTTTCTGGAGTGCTGAAAGGTAACAAGCGCTGACTCCTGATTCCTTTTCTGAAGGAAATAATCTGCTGCTGGTGGTTTTAAGCACCAAGCATTTGCTAATAAATCTTTAAACCATCCATCACTTCTATGCAGTCTGCACTTCTCAGAGGAAATGGGCTTCCCCCTCCAATTAGCCAACCATGGAACAATCTTCATTTAACTTTTTTCAACAGGTGAAAAAGGTGTTCAAAGCAAGCACTGCACTTTATGAGTTGGAGAGGAAGAAAACTGAATTAAATATATTGTAAGGAATATTTTCATATATACATATCCAAATAATCTGAACATCGCAGTGTATATATAACACCTACTCTTTCAAAATTTGTGAAAACATTCAATTGAAGTGAACCAGAGTGAAAATACGCTATTTTTCCCAAACCTCTTTTCAAACTATCTCCTGCACCAATCTATACCAGCATTAATATTTCAAAATGATCAAAACTTTTCTGTGAATTTAGTTCTCTTATTTTGCCATAATGTCTTCCAGTTTCCCATCATCCAATTACTTCTTTTTCTAATGAATAATACTTCATATTTACATATAGTATCTTAAGTTTAAAAACACCATACATGCATGTGACAACCATCCTGTACAGCAGGTCTGCTTATTTATTATAAATGTTTTTAAATAAGTTCAATAATATGGTCTGTAAGCAGCTCACAAGCAGCAAAATACCAAACTCTATACAAATAAATCATTTAGCAACATCAAAATACATCATAACATAATAATCTATCAATATAGTCACAAAATGCAGCCCTATTCATTATCAGACCCAATCTTCCTACTCCCAAGTAAATAATTGTCATGCATCAGTGTCAAAATGCACCCTAGTAAATCCACATTTTCAAAAAGCAAACAAACCCTTCTGGATGCCAACAATAACGATGCAGTTCTTCTATCAGGCAGAACAGTATTTCATAGGAAGACAGTTCCTGCAAAAATGCTGAGTCCCCTTTTTCTACACTTTGCAGCAGGTAGGGAATCTCAGCAAACACTTTCTGCAGGCATGCCTTGGGTGAACAGATTATTTAATATTCTCAATAGAAAATGAAAGAACAGGATTTTTTTTAAAAAACACCTAGAAACTTCAAAGCTGAGATCATACTTGAACTTTCTGTACCACACATCAAACTCCTAATCATTTATGCTGTATCCCATCTAACCCAGAATCAGTTATGTGAATCAATTAGAGAAAGAAGTCTCTCCCCTTAGTTTTACTGAAATTATAATGCATAGGTAAGAAATAGGAACAGTACATAAACTTTATTAAAGTTCTTTTTAATACATGGCTCTCAACCATCAAATATTTAACTACTTTGTAAACTATTTCAATTGGAAAAAATCATTATGCTGGCCTGTACCACCTCAGATCTACAATTCTGGATTGTTGTGTTCACTTTCTGTATTTGAACTGGTTCTCTCTCTCAAAAAAAATAATAGAATGGTTATTAAATGTTCTATTATTCTATCTAAGTTCAATGTTGTATTTAAAAACTGAGTTCCATGCAATAAACATGATTTTTTGTGCTGTTTTCAGCTTCCTCTTCTTTTTTGTTTTGTCTGCTTGCTTGCTTTATACTTTTATTTCTTTTTGCTTTCTATGTAAATTCTCCAGTTTTCCTGGAAAAGGAGAGGAAGTTTAAATCTGAGGTTCACTGTTGTTGTTCTTGTCATGCTAAAAAAAATATTTAACATAATACCAAATCATTGCTGTGCCTTTTATTGTATGTAACTCATGAAAGATAATTCTGATGAAATAGCTCATACATGTACATGAAAACTGCCATTATATGATTTCTTGACTTAATACACCTTTCAATTCTGCCCAAAACATTATACAGGGATTCAGATACATGGCAATTACAGGCACAAGATTTAAGCTATTCTCATATACATTGTAGTTTGTCAGCAGGTAGATTCATTCTTATTATTTGTGATACATGAAAATTTCTTTCATCTTATTTCATTTCTAAAGGTATGAGAAATGCTCAGCTAAAGATTATGGATGCTGAAAATTTTGTTTAGATTTTTAAGCATTTTCTTCAGCATTATCATAACCTGATGGAAATCTTAGTATTTAGAACTTTAAAAAAGCAATACAGATAATGCACTTCTTCAGATGTAGCCTACAGCTCCAAAACTGGATTGTAGAACAAAACATATAAATTCTAAGCATAAAATATTGTGCATCTGTGTATAGCAATCTATAAACATTGATAGCTCAAGACTAGGTTTCTTTGTCCATTATTTTTAAATGTTTATAAATGTATAAACTTAGATGAGGTATTTTTTTTAAAGAAAGCATTCTGTGAAGAGGCCCGGCACCCTCTTCCCTTAGTAATGAATCCTTGAAATGGAATGCCCTGCACACCAATTAGGAAGAAATGCTAATTTTCTCCAGTTGAGCACTCCCTATAGATGTATCTAATTTGTTTCAATGCTTTCATCTCTCCCCTCCATTGCATTTTCATTTAAAGGTTATGATCTGTTTGTGCCCTTCATGCTGCGCCCTGACAAGACACCCCTATGAGAGGGCTATGTGCCCCCTGCAACCTTTCTAACCTCTGTCTTGAACAAAAATCAAAGCTTTTCCCCCTGCCCAATAGAGGAGCACAGGGGAGAACAAGCAGGAAAATTTGAAGAAAAATAATCATTAATATAATCACAACCTTGCCACTTTCAATGAACTATTCCCTATTCTAGAACCAATGCAAGTTCTTCAAACATCACTGATGCTTACTTCTGCGTTCAGAGGAAATCAAACTATTTTCTTGTGGTATAAATATGTCAGTGCTAAAAAATTGTTTGAGCACATCATTTCCAGCACTAAAATACACCAGAGAATAAATGAAGTATGCATTCTTCTAAAAATAATCCAATGGGATTGGATCAATTTCATAATCACAGTAGATTATATTAATTTGCTTAATCAATTTCAATTTTCTTTCAGGACATGAAGTTTACATAAGAGTTGTGTTGCACCGGAGAAGGACCCCTCCTTCCTAGAATTCTGTTCCCATAATATCGAGACAAGACCTATGGTAGGTCCACAAAGTGTACATTAGCATCAATAACATTTTCTCATGACCACTAATACAACAGCTGTAAATTGAGACACCAAGGTCTTAAGCTGAGTAACATGGTTGTAAATGCAAGTCCAATTCAACCAATAGTGGGTTTTGCCTTTTTTTTTTTAACCAGAAACCAACAAAAAACATTGCAAATTGCAATCACGGGACCATGGGACCCTGCAACAAGTTATAAATATCAGCCAGCTGCCACGCACTCTAATTGTGATCAGGGGATTGCTGGGGCAGGCCAACAGTCATAAGTTTGAATTTAGGTCATAACTGACTTTTTCAGAAATTGACATTAATTCAAACCATGATTAAGCAAACAACTGTAAATCGAAGACAACTTGTACACCGAAAGCAGAAATATACTCTTGGTATCAGCAATTCAAGCCCATAAAATTACTTTATTGGATTGTGGAATTAAATAAGATTCACCAGAGCATCCACTTGCCATAAAAATACTGAAATTATGCAGTGCCCAAATTCCCATATAATATTCCCCTCCCATTAATTTACACAAATACATGCTGTTCCCTTTTCTCCCTGCTTTCTGTCAAGTCTGTAAACATTTGAGTTTGTACAATATTTCCAGCTGATCTTACTGTCTTTCATTCATATACCTTTCTCATAAAAAATACATACATACACACACAAAAACACACACCTGTTCTTGTTTCTTGCTACACACAGAAGGTGCCAGCTTGAGAGATATTTAAGAATGTCATCAGTTCTCTTAGGTGCCCACTAACATATAAAAAAGTAAGAATATATTGGATAGACACTTTGAGCTTATTCTATTCTAGGAAATTTTTGATTACTTATGTAAAATGCAAAGTTGCATGCCTGTTCCCTTCATTACCAACCCTCTTTAACAAAGCAAGAGAAAAAGGAGGCAGAGATAATAAAGGGATAGAAAGAGAAAGCAAAGGATGTATTTCAAAGTTTCTCCAAGAACAGAAAAGGAAAAGAAAAGCTGGGTCTGATGTGAAATCATAGAGGTCAAAGGTGGGCCTCCCTCTCTTGTGAGAAAGCGGCAAATCAGGCCGGTTTATCAAACGATCATTTTCTTTTGAAACTGGGAGGCAGCAGCTGGGACAATTCTGCAGATGTGCTTGATGAGTTTGGGACAAAAATGGGCCACTCCTCTCCCCCTCCTCTTCTGAAGAGTTCCCAACAGGGTCTGCTTCTCCCTTCACTGCCTTCAGGACCCTCCCTTCCTTTTTTGGTGGTCAGCTGAGGCCCCCACCCACTGATCTCTTTTGTATTCTTGGCCTTTAGACACACTGGCAAAGCCCTTTATGAGACCCCAATCAAGACCCCCGTGTCACAGGTACCTAGTAGAGATACCAGGCCCTTTTCAAAGGAGGAACAACAAGGAAAATATGCTGAGTTTATTGTCTCCAAGCTACACTATAGAAGATGAAAGGGACTGGCCATCCTTTCGGTCAAGACTGTCTGCCAATCATTTCCACTTATTAAGGTCATAGTATAAAAAAATGACAGCATCTAATAAAAGATTCATTGGACTTTTATAAGCCACTGGGCAAGGATGATATTGCAAGATACCATGGAATAGATTTACTTCTTTTCCCAGCAACAGAGAAGTTTCCAAGATTAAAAGAGTCCTGAGGAATAGTATTGGGCCTCTCCTATGATAGCGAGTCACATAAATAGCTTACTGCAACACCATTTATTTATCTATCTATCCATCCATCCATCCATCCATCCATCCATCCATCCATCCATCCATCCATCCATCCATCCATCCATCC